>APFE030396047.1:16796-121937 GCA_000404065.3 Pinus taeda | reverse complement strand
TCCTTGCTTAGTATGGAGGCTAAATCTGGGTAATTGCACCTTGACTCCATGCCGAATCATTGTTGATGTACCTTTTTATATTTTAGAGATGAAATTTAACATGCATATTCCAAAAGAAATGGTTGATCAGTGATGATATCCATACAAGCATGTTTAAATTAATCAGAATATAAAACAGGTACCGTGGTAGCATCGTACACAGAGACATCTCGTGCTTATTACTCTGACATTAAGCAGAATGAATATAAGAAATTTTACTGCTTAACAAGAAAGTATGGGAACGTTTTGAACCTGATTAGTAGTTGCCTGAATCACTCCAATGGGAAGACTGAATATGCATGAAAGCCCACATGCCGTAGCATTCCCCACCATGGAAACTGAATATCATCCTTCCATATAATTGAAAGAATAAGTGACAGAGCCATGCTTCCTTCCAGTAGGATAAAAAACCACCACTGTGGTACATCATTGAAATATGCATGGACATCAAGTTGATCAGTATTTATAGAAGATCTGCTTTGCTTAAAGATTTCACTACATGTAAAAATGTTTGGTAAGTTTATTTTGGTGGCAATGTCATTGAATGAATCCAAGCAACTCCAGAGTGAATGAAAACAAAAATGTAACAAAAATCATAATACAAGGAGATGAGAAAATGATTATATAGTATATGATGCATGTACTATGTTTTGATATATATACACACGCGCCATTGTTTAATCCTCTGAGTTAACAAACCAAGATCAAAGTGATGCAATTTCTGCTAATAATGTTCATCAAATATGGCATGGTATTAGGAAAACAAATAAAAGGTTACGAGAACCTTCCATTGAAGAGTATAACATGGGCAAGTGTTGCAACAATCCTTGCAAAACCAAATCCAGTGGAGAAAGCAAAAATTGTGCTAAGAATTACACCCACTAGGAATAACGATACCAAGTTTTTGTATGACCCAAGTGGGTTGAACAGGCGTTTCATACCAACAGAAACGCCTCTTTTTGCCGCTCTGATGATGGAAAATTCTCACGCCTCTGATCTTATGAAGCAGCACTCGGTGAAGACGGAGAAGCAGCAAATGCCTCCATTCATTCAACCATGAAAATCTATCGTTAAAGGCATTTCATCATCCATCAAAATCTGTTGGTAGTAGCATTCCTCGCTGCAGAATGCCATGTCAGCCCTGCAATAATCAACAAACAGAGAATGTGACTAACTCCTAAGAATGGGAAGTTTTAATCAATTCAATCGATTCTCAGAGGTTTAAAGCAATCGTGTGATCATTATAACAGACCTGTACATGTAGATATCTTTCCATGGTTTAATTGCCGTTTGTAAAGATAGCAAGCCCTGAGAAAATAGGCACTGAGAAACGCTGGAACATTTGAATAGCTCCATGTCTTCAAATCCAATGGAGATATTGGGCTTTTGGCCCCCTCTGAATCTGAGGATCCCTTTGGATTAAAACCTATTGAGATCCCAGGAGCATTGCAGAACCTGTGCTTGTCTTCGGGCCAGACTCTGGTGGTTGATGAATCAGATGGGTAATCAGGCATCAGATGAAGCATCATCTTTTCTCTCCTCTTTTCCTTGATGCCATTGAGGAGTCACCCCTCAATCCTTGTTCTTGAACTTGCTTAGCACACTCTCTTCAATTGAAAAATAAAATGACGTTCAAACCCAAAAATTCCTTGTACACCATTTACATGCACAATCCCTTACAACTTCGGGTACACTCTTCCACAAAAAGTGTAGGAGTCCTTGGAACTGGTGATGGATATACTGCAACAAAAAAAACCTCACACTACAAGCCTGGTCTAAACCTCCCTGGATGTGGTGAGCATATACTGATCCTAAGATAAACTTGAAATGAGTGTTTTATAAAGACAAAATTGGCTGCAAAACCAGGATAAAAAATCCTCAAAGCTCCTAAGTCTTGACTACTCCCTCAATTCAAATGGGTATTTTCCAAACTTATTGTTGGCAAGGCCTAAAATCACTCCATAATGTCTCAAGCTTGTGTCTAATCAACACTGACAATCAGAAAAATGACAGAAAACCTTCCCCAATATCATTCTACTCCAGTACCAAGACACCAAGTATACAAAACATTCTTCAATTCTGCCCCAAAACTACTCACAAACACCAATTTTTTCTTCGTAAAACAAAACAATCCCCTTAAACACTAAAACAACCTCCCCTTGTATCAAAACCCCCTGCTTCCATCAATTGTATAAACCTCTTCTTCAATCAATGCTACACAAGCAGGAACGCTTCTTGGAACCTTAGAACAATGAATTGCTTGCCACTTTGTGCCAGGGTACATATACCCACTCATGTACAGCAAGAATCTGTGGGTACCCAAATGCAATGAATCAGGTATGAAGCAACACCCACCACCTCACCAGAAAGAATCTGGGGGTACCTAAGTGCAGTAAACCGGGTCTGAACAATCCCACATTACCCAGATGAATCTGGGGGACCCAAATGTAGTAGACCGGGAATGAAAATCCATTCCAACTTTGTCACCCATTATCTCAACAATCTGTTGTAGCCCATTTATACAAGAAATTAGAAATCATGACATTTCTCTATTGTTGTGTGCTGCTGATTATAAAAAACATGCTCCAACTCACTTCCTTGATGCTTTTAGTTGGTTTCCCATCAAAGTGAATGACGACATCTCCAGGACGGAATCCAGCTCGATAAGCAGGTGATCCAGGAGTCACCTATGATGTTTCAATCAAAAAAATATGTTTAAATGTAAAACATAATTTGTACCATCAATTTGGTAGGCCAGAAAGGTATCAAATATAGTATATGCTCCTTTGAATTGCCATATGCAAAAAACAGCATTAGACAGAGGTAAAGTGAGTTAAAATTCAATTATTAATGCAAGAATGGAATTAGGAAATAGAACACAAAGATCTTATTAGCAACTATCCAAGTAAAATCCTCCCATGTATTATGAATGTTTAGACTAACTTCCACTATAGATTTATTGCATGAACATTTTATCATAACCAGTGCAATAAAAAGAAAAAATGAATCCACAGATGCACAAGTTTTATCCCAAGGTAGCTCACGTGTGGCAAAAGAACACCCTTTGTTACATCAGGAAAAGCTGGACCTCTCACTTTAAGCTGAGCTATAACAAGTTCGTTCAGTTCAAGCATCTTTAAGTCCCAGCCATGGACACACTACACACTGCAAAATAAAAATTAGGAGGTATCACATAGCTCTATTAGCCTAAACACAGCTAATGCATATATTTTAACATTGAAAATAGCAAAGCTACAAAATATGCATGCAACTACAAACTATCAATGCTACCTGCTACGTCTCTCTGCCTCTTTAGTGCATGATTCTTTCTAAGTTCCTTGTGGGCAAATACCCTCGTTTGGTTTAATGCCATCTTCAAATATGTTTTTTTTTGCGTCAGCAGACTTCCGTGCTTTCCTTTCAAATTCAAGTTCTGACAGAGCCTTCAAAAGTTTGGCATCTTTCGGCTTAACTACATTTTCATTCAATCTCAAAACCTCCGCTAATTGTTTGGAAATCCCTTTATTTTCTTCCCAAGTTTCTTCATTTTGATGGAGTGCGTCATTCCTTTCCCTAGATACTTCATCCAATTGTTTGGCAATGTTTTCTTTCTCTCTGCAAGCTTCTGCGAGTTGACAAAGAACCTCAATCTGTTTCCTCTGTCCTCTACATACACTATGAAATGAAATGAAATCCACCAATTCATGTATGGAAATTGATGTTGAGATCACTTTTATCATACATAGGGAGTGTGTGATGGATAGTGTGAGATATTTTATCTCATTTGCAGGTGGAGTTCAACAAGAAGCTAGGAGTGACCCAAAATTCACGAAACTATGAAGTTTATAACCTGTATCTGAAGTAGGGTCTTTTCACTTCCATCATACTGTTCAGAAAACTATTACCTGTACCTGTCAAGTTTCTTCTTACGTGCTATTTTCTGTCACAATAATGCATGCTGGCATACGACATTGTCTACATTCAAGCAATTTCTATAATAAAGTTGAAAGAATGAGATTTAAGAGAGGCCTTGCATTCAAACAGAGGTTTGTACATGTGAATTTGGCAATTAGAAAAGGGCACATTTCTTGTTTTTGTTGAGAAAATGGATTGGTTAATTCCTTTTAATAATACATAATTTCTTGGTTAAAATCCTGATCGAAAGCATAGACTGAAAGTAATGGAACATGGTTGTCCGTTTCTTGCTTACCACAAGGAGTGTTATACCCTGTCAGATTATTGTCGTGAGCTAATAGCTTTTATTTATGTAAACTCTTAGAAAATAAAAATATATTTACAAAATGAGTAATAATCTATTTTAATCCTTTTACATTGTTTTCTTGGCTTTCCAACTCTCCAAAACCCTGATTTTTTGGCTTTCCAATCTTCCATTTTCCAATTTCACAATTGTTTCTATTTTCCTAATTTTCATTTTTAAATACACTTGTGGGAAACACATATTAAGACCAACACAGTAAAATTTTAAAAGAAATAAGACAATTATATTTCCACCTGAGCCAAAATAAATAACAAAGAGACTTGTTCTATCATTATAGGTTAAACGATCATATTGACCTACTCTATGTAAGCAAAAATCCTTCCGATCAGCAAGGCAGCCAAAATTATTTATTTAAGTGATTTACGAGTTCCATATTGGGTATATGAGGTTGATTCAGAATGCATTCAGTGGTTTAGTGGGCTTATTGGGTACTGTGTTTTATGAATTTTTGTATTACTTGCACATTTCCCTCCAGACATGTGTAGACCTTGTTTGGGTATTCCTATGGAATTCCATAGATATGTTGGGTCAGTCACTGTTGACCAGATGGGACAATTTTATGGATGCAGCAGCCTCTTTTATAAGTAATTTATAAGGCTATGAAAAGATAAAAGCTCAAAGATAACTCCATGAATTGGAAGGTCTGTCTGGATCAATAACTTATGAAATTTCTATAATACAGTTGAAATAATGAGATTGAAGAGAGGCCTTGCATTCAAACAGAGGTTTGTACATGTGAATTGCATTTTTTCATAGATTGGTAATGGAAACTCTAACCTTCTAAGATAAGTTCATGTGCCAGCTTCATTTTATCCTGAAAAACTTTACTCGGTATTCACCTGAGCTCAAAGAATTCAATGCCTTCTAAGTGAGGTAAGGTCCTGCACTTTATTTGGTTTTCTCTCGTGCAGGCTTTATATGTTCTTGGATGCCATTATTACAATCAAGGGAATCCTTGGGTGTGGCCTAGCAGATGATGAATTGCTTCACAAAATCCCAATCAAATTAATGCGAAGAAAATGCATATTATCCTCTGTACTCAATAGATTTGGGCTGGATTCCTCTGGCACTATAGTCAAGGTCAATTGTATATTATTTGATTGCTTGAAAATTACTTTGAAATCCATTCCAACTTTGTCACCCATTATCTCAACAATCTGTTGTAGCCCATTTATATAAGAAATTAGAAATCATGACATTTCTCTATTGTTGTGTGTCGCTGATTATAAAAAACATGCTCCAACTCACCTCCTTGATGCTTTTAGTTGGTTTCCCATCAAACTGAATGATGACATCTCCGGGATGGAATCCAGCTCGATAAGCAGGTGATCTAGGAGTCACCTATGATGTTTCAATCAAAAACATGTGTTTAAATGTAAAACATAATTTGTCCCATCAATTTGGTAGGCCAAAAAGGTATCAACTATAGTATATGCTCCTTTGAATTTCCATATGCAAAAAACAGCATTAGACAGAGGTAAACTGAGTTAAAATTCAATTATTAATGCAAGAATGGAATTAGGAAATAGAACACAAAGACCTTATTAGCAACCATCCAAGTAAAATCCTCCCATGTATTATGAATGTTTAGACTAACTTCCACTATAGATTTATTGCACAAACATTTTATCATAACCAGTGCAATAAAAAGAAAAAATGAATCCACAGACGCACAAGTTTTATCCCAAGGTAGCTCACGTGTGGCACAAGAACACCCTTTGTTACATCAGGAAAAGCTGGACCTCTCACTTTAAGCTGAGCTATAACAAGTTCGTTCAGTTCAAGCATCTTAAGTCCCAGCCATGGACGCACTACGCACTACAAAATGAAAATTAAGAGGTATCCCCTAGATCTATTAGCCTAAACACAGCTAATGCATATATTTTAACATTGAAAATAGCAAAGCTACAAAATATGCATGCAACTACAGACTGTCAAAGCTCCCTGCTACGTCTCTCTGCCTCTTTAGTGCATGATTCTTTCCACGTTCCTTGTGGGCAAATACCCTCGTTTGGTTTAATGCCATCTTCAAATATGTTTTCTTTGCTTCAGCAGACTTCCGTGCTTTCCTTTCAAATTTAAGTTCTGGCTTGAGAAAAGATATTGATCTCTTGAAATCAGAGTCAAGGTGGACTTGCTAGCTCTCCTTGCTTAGTATGGAGGCTAAATCTGGGTAATTGCACCTTGACTCCATGTCGAATCATTGTTGATGTACTTTTTTATATTTTAGAGATGAAATGTAACGTGCATATTCCAAAAGAAATGGTTAATCAGTGATGATATCCATACAAACATGTTTAAATTAATCAAAATATAAAACAGGTACCATGGCTGCATCGTACACAGAGACATCTCTTGCTTATTACTCTGGCATTAAGCAGATTGAATATAAGAAATTTTACTTCTTAACAAGAAAGTATGGGAAAGTTTTGGACCTGATTAGTAGCTGCCTGAATGACTCCAATGAGAAGACTTAATATGCATGCAAGCCCACATGCCGTAGTATTCCCTACCATGGAAGTTGAATATCATCCTTCCATATAATTGAAAGAATAAGTGACAGAGCCATGCTTCCTTCCAGTAGGATAAGAAACCACCACTGTGGTACATCATTGCAATATCTCGTCAAGTGTGCATGGACATCAAGTTTATCAGTGTTTATAGAATATCTGCTTTGCTTAAGGATTTCACTGCATGTAAAAATGTTTGGTAATTTTATTTTGGTGGGCATGTCATTGAATTAATCCAAGCAACTCCACAGTGAATGAAAAAAAAATATGTAACAAAAAGCATAATACATGGAGATGAGAAAATGATTATATAGTATATGATGCATGTACTATGTTTTGATATACATAGACACACACACGCCATTGCTTAATCCTCTGAGTTGACAAACCAAGATCAAAGTGATGCAATTTCTGCTAATAATGTTCATCAAATATGGCATGGTATTAGGAAAACAAATAAAAGGTTATGAGAAAGCTCACCTTCCATTGAAGAGTATAATATGGGCAAGTGTTGCAACAATCCTTGCAAAACCAAATCCAGTGGAGAAAGCAAAAATTGTGCTAAGATACAGTTTGTTGTATTTATCATAAGCCTCAATGTTCAAGTCAAACTCTGGTGTGATAATCTGTGTTGTATTGTATTTCTGACTAGTGTCTGTGAATAGTTGACTTGAGAAAATCAGAAGCCTCCTTGCATTATAGATATCAAATTTTCCAATATGACAGTGGAATGAAAACATAAATAAATAGGACAAAGCCAATGCCAATGTTAACTATGGAAAACCAATGGGTGACAAGTGGACTTCCAAGATATGATGAAACTCTCACCCAATCAAGTGTTGCAGCCCCTATACCCAAACCATGAAGACCTGAACCAATTTGGTGTGATGTGACACTGTGTGGACTTATCCAACAAATCTATGAAATAAATCTCAAGATTGTAAATAGGTATCCCGACAATACATAGTAAGCAAAATTGATTATCATAAAGATTATAAAGAATTGCATGCGAGAGAGTTCCTGCCTTTGTTCCCTTTCATGGAGTGCCCTTATACAACATTCACACTACTCTGTCTCAGAGAACATAAAGAAACAATGGCAGTTTGTCATATTCATTGTTCCTTTTATCAACCCATATAAATTTTGAAAAAAATAAATGTCAGAGATATTTATATACATATAAAATTTAGCTGTAGCAGTTATGTCGACCAACTAGGCCCCATGTGATCAGAGCTGTTTATATAGATTTAAGCTAGAATTGGCAACTTGAGAAAAGATATCGATCTCTTGAAATCAAAGTCAAGGTGGACTTTGCTAGCTCTCCTTGCTTAGTATGGAGGCTAAATCTGGGTAATTACACCTTGACTTCATGCCAAATCATTGTTGATGTACCTTTTTATATTTTAGAGATGAAATGTAACATGCATATTCCAAAAGAAAGGGTTAATCAGTGATGATATCCATACAAGCATGTTTAAATTAATCAAAATATAAAACAGGTACCATGGCAGCATGGTACACAGAGACATCTCTTTCTTATTACTCTGGCATTAAGCAGATTGAATATAAGAAATTTTACTACTTAACAAGAAAGTATGGGAAAGTTTTGGACCTGATTAGTAGTTGCCTGAATCACTCCAATGGGAAGACTTAATATGCATGCAAGCCCACTGTCGACATGCCGTAGCATTCCCCACCATGGAAGCTGAATATCATCCTTCCATATAATTGAAAGAATAAGTGACAGAGCCATGCTTCCTTCCAGTAGGATAAGAAACCACCACTGTGGTACATCATTGCAATATGCATGGACATCAAGTTTATCAGTATTTATAGAAGATCTGCTTTGCTTAAGGATTTCACTGCATGTAAAAATGTTTGGTAAGTTTATTTTGGTGGGCATGTCATTGAATGAATCCAAGCAACTCTAGAGTGAATGAAATATATATATATATATATATATATATGTAACAAAAAGAATAATACATGGAGATGAGAAAATGATTATATAGTATATGATGCATGTAGTATGATTTGATATATATAGACACACACGCCATTGCTTAATCCTCTGAGTTGACAAACCAAGATCAAAGTGATGGAATTTCTGCTAATAATGTTCATCAAATATGGCATGGTATTAGGAAAAGAAACAAAAGGTTACGAGAAAGCTCACCTTCCATTGAAGAGTATAATATGGGCAAGTGTTGCAACAATCCTTGCAAAACCAAATCCCGTGGAGAAAGCAAAAATTGTGCTAAGATACAGTTTGTTGTATTTATCATAAGCCTCAATGTTCAAGTCAAACTCTGGTGTGATAATCTGCGTATTGTATTTCTGACCAGTGTCTGTGAATAGTTGACTTGAGAAAATTGGAAGTCTCCTTGCATTATAGATATCAAATTTCCAATATAACAGTGGAATGAAAACATAAATAAATAGGAAAAAGCCAATGCCAATGCCAATGAAACTCCCGCCCAATCAAGTGTTGCACCCCCTACACCCAAACCGTGAAGACCTGAACCAATTTGGTGTGATGTGACACTGTGTGGACTTATCCAGCAAATCCATGAAAAAGAGCTCAAGATTGTGAATAGGTATCCCGACAATACATAGTAAGAAAAACTGATTATCATAAAGATTATAAAGAATTGCATGCGAGAGAGTCCCTGCCTTTGTTCCCTTTCATGGAGTGTCCTTATACAACATTCACACTACTCTTTGTCTCAGAGAATATAAAACAACAATGGCAGTTTATCATATTCATTGTTCCTTCTATCAACCCACAGAAATTTTGAAAAAAATAAATGTCAGAGATATTTGTATACATATAAAATTTAGCTGTAGTAGTTATGTCCAGTTAGTATACAATAGCTAATCAAACCAAGGCTCAAAACAAGACAATAGAAAATGTGAAGTTTTATCATCAATTTTATGACTTGAGAAGCCACATTATGGGATTATTAGTCACTACACTGAAAGACATACTCTAAAATCAGTGTTACTTGCCTTTTTTTCTCTTCCTGATGCTAAGTAACTAGAAAGGAGCAATTGTAATTCCTTCATAATTACAAAAGGGCAATTTTCTATCCCTATAAATTAAAGATCCCAAACTTTTTCCACCAGGAGAAAACTGAGAAGGGTAGGCGAAGCTCTGCTATTGTCTTGTGTCTCTGGGCCAAACTAGGCCATATTCTAGACAATCATGGAGGTTTACAAATTAGATACGAAAATTCTTTTGGCTTAGTCATTTTTATGAGGAGTCCCTAGTCAAGAGCAGTCTTCGACTAATAGAAGCTTCCAATGTCAACCGCTTGGCTTCTTTACGTTGCTAAACCATTCACTTCCTCCAAGAGAAAATACAACCACTCATTTCCATCCACTGAAACAACATCAATCTTTCGAAAATGTCTGGAATCACAAGAAGCCCTGCAAATCATATTGACAAATTCACAACGCTATCGGAAGAAAGTGAAATGTAACACGTTTCAGAAATGAAAAAGAAAACAACATAAGCTTCTTTTCTTTCAATTTTAGAAAATTTTATTGATCTCTGGTCTGGAAGTAGCATGGTTTTCTGGTGAGTACAAAATTCATTTTGTTGCCCCTATTCATAGGGATTTTCTGGGGAAATGGATGGTTCAATTGGGAGGAAGAAATATATAACGTGTGGATGGTCTGATAGGCAGGTATAAAAATATAGTATGTAATATCATTAATGGGAATATCCTTTAAATGGAAAGGTTGAGTTATGCAACTTTTCAGGGACAACTGATCAATTCCATTTGGGTGAAGTTACAATTTCCAATCAGAGCTTGTTTATACAGATTTCAGCTAGAATTGGCAACTTGAGAAAAAATATCGATCTCTTGAAATCAGAGTCAAGGTGGACTTGCTAGCTCTCCTTGCTTAGTATGGAGGCTAAATCTGGGTAATTGCACCTTGACTCCATGCCGAGTCGTTGTTGATGTACCTTTTTATATTTTAGAGATGAAACGTAGCATGCATATTCCAAAAGAAAGGGTTAATCAGTGATGATATCCATACAAGCATGTTTAAATTAATCAAAATATAAAACAGGTACCATGGCAGCGTCATACACAGAGACATCTCTTGCTTATTACTCTGGCATTAAGCAGATTGAATATAAGAAATTTTACTAATTAACAAGAAAGTATGGGAAAGTTTTGGACCTGATTAGTAGTTGCCTGAATGACTCCAATGGGAAGACTTAATATGCATGCAAGCCCACATGCCTTAGCATTCCCCACCATGGAAGCTGAATATCATCCTTCCATATAATTGAAAGAATAAGCGACAGAGCCATGCTTCCTTCCAGTAGGATAAGAAACCACCACTGTGGTACATCATTGCAATATGCATGGACACCAAGTTTATCAGTATTTATAGATCTGCTTTGCTTAAGGATTTCACTGCATGAAAAATGTTTGGTAAGTTTATTTTGGTGAGCATGTCATTTAATGAATCCAAGCAACTCTAGAGTGAATGAAAAAAAAAATATGTAACAAAAAGCATAATACATGGAGATGAGAAAATGATTATATAGTATATAATGCATGTACTGTAATTTGATATATATAGACACACACACGCCATTGCCTAATCCTCTGAGGTTACAAACCAAGATCAAAGTGATGCAATTTCTGCTAATAATGTTCATCAAATATGGCATGGTATTAGGAAAACGAATAAAAGTTTACGAGAAAGCTCACCTTCTATTGAAGAGTATAATATGGGAAAGTGTTGCAACAATCCTTGCAAAACCAAATCCAGTGGAGAAAGCAAAAATTGTGCTAAGATACAGTTTGTTGTATTTATCATAAGCCTCAATTTTCAAGTCAAACTCTGGTGTGATAATCTGCGTTGTATTGTATTTTTGACCAGTGTCTGTGAATAGTTGACTTGAGAAAATTGGAAGTCTCCTTGCATTATAGATATCAAATTTCAAATATGACAGTTGAATGAAAACATAAATAAATAGGAAAAAGCCAATGCCAATGTTAACTATGGAAAAACAATGGGTGACAAGTGGACTTCCAAGATACGATGAATCTCCCACCCAATCAAGTGCTGCAGCCGCTATACCCAAACCGTGAAGACCTTAACCAATTTGGTGTGATGTGACACTGTGTAGACTTATCCAGCAAATCCATGAAAAAACGCTCAAGATTGTGAATAGGTATCCCGACAATACATAGTAAGCAAAACTGATTATCATAAAGATTATAAAGAATTGCATGCGAGGGAGTCCTTGCCTTTGTTCCCTTTCATGGAGTGTCCTTATACAACATTCACACTACTCTTTGTCTCAGAGAATATAAAACAACAATGGCAGTTTATCATATTCATTGTTCCTTCTATCAACCCATAGAAATTTTGAAAAAAATAAATGTGAGAGATATTTCTATACATATAAAATTTAGCTGTAGCAGTTATGTCCAATTAGTCTACAATAATATGCTATCACATGTTTCACCCCTACCATATCCAACGCGTGTGGAGGACTTTTGGAAAACATGAAGCGACAACTGAACAAAGGTAAGCATGGACACGTTAAGAAATTCGGGTTCAACTCTATACTAGTGACCTTATTTTTAGAGCGAGTGCCCCTCTTTTGGTATTAGTGGGCAGAAGTACCACATCCTATGCCCTGAGATCTGAGGCTTGTGAGATGGAGCCAGGTCATGCCTCGAGGAGGCATGGGTCAACATATGCATTATCCACCACTATTCTTGACTTGGCTTGAATGCCAATTACTTGTGGTAGATGACTACGCTTATGCTGGTACAAATTTTAGGGCGGATCCAAATCTACCTCTACCACCAGGTGAAAAATGGATCGATGTAGGTAAAAACTTGTTTTTTGGATTTTTTCAAATTTTATGATTTTTATAAACGTGTAAATTGAGACTTAAATTATGATAAATGTGCAAATGTGGGACCAGAGAGACCACCAGGCATGTCGCCAATAGAACAGAGAGATGCACATTCGATAGTGGGTGTAGACTACAAGGAAGGGTATGACCCCTTAGCTGAGATGGAACACATTCTGAAGGCAATCAATCGTGGGGTTCCATATTATGCCACGATCGACGATGTTCCACTACATTAGCAAAGACACACTATGGGAGTCTCTGCGAGATTGTGTGGGCTCTTAGGCCGAGTGATTAGGGCAGTCTAGTGCTATCATGAGCACCGTGCAATTTGATAGTTTATCTAGTCGTTTACACATTTTGTAGGCTTTGAAAGTCAAGTGTCCTAGGACACTCTATTTTTTGACATTTTGATGTAAACACTCCGACAGATGCGATATCTATCTATCTATCTATCTATCTATCTATCTATCTATATATATATATATATATATATATATATATATATTATATATATATATATATATATATATATATATATATATATATATATATATATATATATATATATGCATGTTTTATTTCTACTTATGTGTTCATAACATGATTCAGTTTTATAAATGACTCAAATGTCTATCAAGAACAAGATTTTCTAATGCATCAGTTAATGTATTTAAATTTCGTGGAATATGATGATATGGAATGTAATCAAAATTTATTTCTAACAATCTAACATGTAGATACATACGTAATATTTGTGGATTTCTTACTAAGTAATGATTGTTTAATTGTAACAAAACAAGCTGCGAATCCAACTTGACAACTAAATCCATAATGCCAAGAGAAATTGCTTCTGACAAGAGCTCAATAACCGCACTATATTCAACAATATTATTGGTTGTTCGACCAAGGCAGATACCTTGTAAGTTAATGAGCTCGCCATTAGGGTCATAGAGTACCCATGCTACGAAAGAGAGGTTTTGTGTGTTATGACAAGCACCATCAGCAAAATGAATGTAATGACCTGATGACATCTGCAAGCTGAGTGGAACACAGGGTAAGCAAAAAAACATATGTTTGCAAAGAAAAAAACACACCAAAAATAAAAAATTCACACTAATGAATTAACACACTTATGTACAAAAGTTATTACACGAATTTCACGCATAATAATTTTTGAGATACAACCCATTACGGGGCTGTGACAAATAATTTCCCTCATAATCACATAGCTCATATGCACCTTTCAGTAAAACATTTTTGACAATGTAGGGCCCATGCCACATGGGTCCGAACTTGCCTACCCCCAATTTATCGTCGGCTTGATCATAAATAAGGACCAAGTCACCCACAGCAAAAGTGCGAGGAGAAACGGTTTGGACAAAATGAGCTTTGACTCGCTTCTTTTGAGCTTCGATGACCATCGCAACAATGCGATGAGTCTCGTCAAGTATCTCAAGACACAGTAGTTGTTCCTCTTAAGGAGAGGTATTCAAAAGAAATTTGATAGCTAGCTGAAGTGAAGGGATTTCACATTTGATTGGAAGATTTGCCTCTAAACCGTATACTAGCTGGAATGGAGTGAATCCAATGGCCGTCTTAGCAGAAGTTTGGTAAGCCCAAAGAGCTGAGAATAACATTAAATTCCAACCCTTTCTGTGCTTCCCAATGGTATGCTGAAGCATAGTAATTAAAACCTTATTGATTGCTTCAACCTAGCCATTGGCCTATGGATAATAAGGAGTTGATATATCATGTCGAAGGCCCAACTGAGTAGTTAGCTTTGCCATCATGCGCTGATGAAAATGTGATCCATGGTCAGTCACGATAGCTTGAGGGACACCAAAACGTGCTATGATGTGGTTAAAAAGGATCTGCGCAACAATAATATTGTCAACATTGTATGTAGGCATCGCCTCATCCCATTTTGTAAAATAGTTGATGATGACGATGATATAACCATGACCCCCAACCGAGCGAGGGTTACATGTCATGAAATAAATGCCTCATTTGGAAAATGGGCCAGTGGTTATTACTAGGTGTAGGGGTGCATGTGGGGTGCACTACTTGCAGTTGAAAATCTAGCATTCATGGCATTTTTGGAAAGCTAGAATGCATTCTTTGAAGATAGAAGGCCATAAATAACTGACGCGGAGGATTTTCTGAGCAATGGAATATTGAGACATATGACCACCACAAGCACCAGAGTGGCAATCATTTAAGACTCGCTCAAATTCTTCAAGGATGGAACATTTGCAAAGGACAGAGTCCACACTGACCCGATATACTGTATCACTAATGATCCGATAGGGTTGAGACTGATGTTGGATGTGGCATCGGTCAGATTAGGAAAAATCAGATTGGAAAGTCTGGGTTTGGAGATAGACAATAATGTCTTCGTAGCATGGGTCAAGAGTGCTAATTAGAAAGAAAGTTTCATTGGGTATCTACTCATTAAAATCAGTTGGAGTGCTTGTAGACATAAGAGCACAGATTAACTCAACAAGGACGAGTGATTATTTGATTTGGTAGCAGTAAATTCCAAATCAAACTCCTGCAAGATGATGATCCATTTGAAGTATTTCTCCCCTAGTAAGTGACGAGTCAATATATATGTCATGGGGTTGCAATCAGAAATTATGGTGGTTTTTCGTAAAAGGATATATTGTTGGAACCTTTGTACTGCATGAACCACCGCCAAAGAAAGCTTCTCGACATGAGCATAACGAGACTCGATATCAATAAGATTTCGGCTCAGATAATAAACCATGTGCTCGTTGTCATCATCATCATCTTGAACTAACACCATAGCAATAGTGGTATATGTTGTAGCTAAATACAGGAAGTAATCGCGACGATAATTGGGGGGATGTAGTAAAGGAGCACTAATCATGGCATTCTTTAAAGCATCGAAGGATTCTTGGGAAACTTCATCCAAAATAAAATGGATCCTCTTCTTAAGTAGGTGAGTAAAACCTTTGGCAATTTTAGCATTGTTAGGGACAAATCAATGGAGAAACTTATGTTTTCCCTGCAAGCTCTGCAATTATAGCAGTGATGAGGGAGGGGGTAGATTGACTATGGCCTCAAATTTCAAAGGGTTAATCGTGATACCTTCAAGAGACATGAAAAAACCTAGGAGCTATCCAAACTCGATGTAAAACACACACTTTTGTGGATTGAGATGGATATTGTAATGCTGACATCGTAAAAATATAGCTCTTAAGTGATCCGGATGGTCACAACGTTAGCCGAATGAGTTGGTAGGTTGTCGAGGTACGACTTAACAATGTGTTGAATGTCATGGAATGCATAAGACATTGCTCGTTGATAGGTAGCATCAACATTCTTCAAACCGAAAGGGAGATTTTTGTAAGCAAAAGTACCCTAGGGATAGATAAAGGCTATTTTATGCTGATCAGTGGGTGAAATGTTAATCTGGTTATATCCAGAAAAGTCATATATGAACGAAAAAATATCACTCCCCATGCATTCGTTGATGATTTGATTGATAATGGGAGTAGGATAATTGTCCTTAGGACATGCACAGTTGATTTCACGGTAATCAACACAAATACGTATCATGCCCTACTTTTTGGCCACATGGACGATATTGGATACCCAATCCGTCAATGGAATAGGATAATTGAAACCTGGTTTGAAAATATTTTCTACTTCTGCTTTGATAGCAATAACCTTTCGAGGTTGCACAGGGTGAAGCCATTTCCAAACAGACTTAACACCAAGACAAGTCGGAATCTCATGCATCATTATGGCTGGATCGATACTAGGAATTTCCTCGTATGACCAAACAAAAACGTCTCGGAATTCTTTAAAAAACTAAGTATAAATCTTTGATCTCATCGAGAGAACAAAACACACCAATATGGATGTTCTCAAAAATTCCCAGTTTAACATAAATATCTAGAGGCACCGTAGCAATGATGTTTCCCATATTACCCTCTGACAAGAATTCATGTACCCGGATAGGTGTTTGAAGTGGAGGTGTAGGAGAATGAGAAATAGATGATTCAAGAAAAGAATGCATCTCATCGAGGCTAGGGAGGAAAGGAGAACGATGATGCAGACTGTTCCATGGAATTTCATCCAGAGACATGACCTCCACGATACTCTCAATAGTGGGGAATGTCTCGTTCAAAGGATCCGAAGAATTCGAAGAACCAAGCCAAGGAGATGGAACATAAGTTTCTAGGTTCATACTGAAGACAATATGACTTTTTGAAGCAGCCACCGAAGCTAATACAATTTATTAATAATTTATCTCCAATGGACTTAAAGGCATAACATCACCAAATTAGTCAATTTGATCATCGGTAGGGATAATCCAAGAATTCATAGAATCAGAGATGATATTTACTGAATGAACATTCGAAGGTGGGAGAGAAAAAGTACCCATCAAAGCAGAGCCTTTGAAGGGACCTGCTCCCACACTCCCATAAGGAATCTTAGTATTTCCTACATAAGGAACGTTACCATTGGATGAACTAGAAGAAAAAAAAAGACAGTTGATCAACCGTGACTATTTTTTCTTCATGAAGAAAACATAGTACACAGAACAAAGAAGACACCACACAAAACATGGCGTGAGGCTAGCTTCACCTAAGAAGAATGTTGTAGTTGAGATTGGCATCTATAACTTCTACTTCTAATTCAAAATTATTTCCTTCTAATGTAATCAACAAGTTCATGAGAATACCGTATGGTCGTGAACCTATGCCATCAAAGGTTTCCAAGGTGTTCAGAGATTGGTTAAGAGGAGGAGAGCCAATGGCTTTTGCAACACAAAAATAACATGATACAGGTAGAGGCAGCTTCATCAATAACCATTCGATGGATCGCCTTTCCCTTGATAAGGACTTATATCAAAAATGTGATTTGATGAGGGAGACGAGGTACATGATTCTCTAGATCGAAAGTAATCAGACTTGAATCAGAAGCATCGATAGCACCTATAGTAGACAACAATGACTTCCGTTGCATTAGACAAGATTGAAGAACCTCCAAGGCAAACATCACAGAAGGTGCTTGAGCTAAATCCTCAACAATATTGTAATGTTGAGCAGCTCTAGCATTTAAATTGAAAGATGCTTTCTAAAGGACACCTTTGGGAGGTGGTTGGTTGATAGACTCAATATTAGGGCACTCGATATGGAGCATACCATAACTAGATGGAGTAGAAGTAGAAGGAGTATCAAGGGATTCTTTCTCCATCATCTACTTAGAGGTGGCTTGATAGTCCTTAGTTCAAGTAGCAATCAAGATAGGTGATAAACCTTGCATTATGAACACTTGGGAACCGAAAGAGGTAGAAGACTATGGTTGGTGTACCAATTGGGTCTGCTATGATGGAAAGGGTTCTTTTATGACAGTCAGAGTCCATTTCAGCAAGTGACTAACTTTAGATCATTGAGGACAATCCTTAGTGTAATGATCATCGTCACAAATGAGGCAAGGATATTTCGGCTTTCTTCTAGAAGCATCATCAACAAAAGATTTAGGAGGGTCCTATTTTGGAGCATCAGATTTGGCCTTACCTTCGCCCTTGTGTTTACCTTTAGAGGTCTTATCTACTGTGTTAGACTGGACAACATGTACCTCAGAGGTTTTACGAGGACTGGATGAACTCTTGAAGGGATCATTGGAACCAGTGTTCGAGATGGATTTTACCTTCGAAGAAGATTTTACGGGAGTCTAATACACAGAACCAATCACACCATCAACAGGTGGTGTATCCAAGGACTTCGATGTTGTCAGATCCGATGATGGTCTTGGAGCATCAGGTAACATATCATACAATGTGCCAAATTGCGAATAGACCAAGTTTAAATATGGGGCACAGACGATATCTTGCTCTTCAGTAACACATCCAACCATGGCTATGTCCTTAGAAATTTTGCTAACGAATGATTTTGTGAACCATTCTGTCAAAAACTCATCAGAAATCTCAAACTTGATGAGGCAAGGCCAACATCTCCATTCATGGATGTGATCAGAAATGTGGGTCATACTGTCTTGCTTAAGGGATGTAAGCAAATGAGCGCCAGTTTCATAGTGAGCCGACAGTTGGAAATGAGTGAGGAAAGCCATAGCAAGAGATTTGAAGTCACCGTAGGTACCTCGAGGAAATTTGATGTACCAATTAGCGGAAACACCTATGAGAGTTATTTGAAAGAGTCGAAGATGGATAGAATCATTGAAATATGAATTGGAGGAGCACTGGAGGTGATATGTCATCATGCGGGCTTGTGGATCCTCCTTCACTTTTCCCTCAAATTTGGGGAAATCATTTGGCATTTTCATCGGAACTAGAGGCTAGTAAGGCGAATGAAGAATGGGATCATTCGTGAGCCTCAATACATCGAGTAGCTCCAACATAGCCAAGAAAGGAAATTGCATGTTAAATGACATATAGGGCCTTTGAGGGGACCCAAACTACAGAGTCCATCATTTTTGGTAAGTATTTTTCCCCCACAATTGAGGTTTTTGTCCATATAGAATCTGGTTTTGTCCTCACTGAGGGTTACCTTTCTCATAAGGAGGATTCAGTCCCTGGTAGGTTTGATATTGCCCTGCCATAGGCCACTAATGAGCATTGTATGTGGCATACAAGTTATAAGTTTGTTGAACCCGTTGACCTTGGAAGTAAGGAGATTGACCCTGGTGATGTAGGGGTTTACCTTGGCCTTGCAAAGGCTGACCTTCCTGATATGCATATAAGGCTTGCTACTGCCAAGGTTGACCTTGTTGTTGTCACAAAGTATGGCCTTTTTGTTGCAAAGGTTTACCTTGCTGCTACAAAGGTTGGACTTGTGAGGACAAAGGTTGAGAGGATTGCTACACAAACTGAGTTTGCAGCTGCAAAGGTTGTTGTGTTTATTGCAAAGGTTGCCCTTTCGGTTGTAGTAATTGTCCTTTTTGCTGTAAAGATTGCCCTTGCTCCAGCAAAGTTTTCACTTGTTGCTACAAAGGTTGTCCTTATTGCTACAAGGGTAGCTGGATAGTTCCTGGGGTTATACGTTGAGGGTATTGATATTTCCTTAATTAGATTTAGCCATACCCACCAGGAATAGCAGATTGTCCAAGATGAACATAAGGTCCAACTTGAGGAATGTAAGGCGGATTAATCAAAGCTTGCGAACCATATGGGACATAAGCTTGTTGGAATGGAACCTCAGCCATATATGGTTGCTAGTATTGGACGTTACCTGACTCGGATGGACCAGTAGGGTTAGGAATGATGCCATAAAAGGGTTGATTCATTCCAACCATGTGAGTTTGTAATCCACTCACACTGGTTTCACTTGACATAAGAGAAATATTTAGATCTTACCCCCTAGGCAGCGTCATAGTCTGTCCACTCGATGAAGGGATAGAAGGAATTACTGAGACCTGACCTGAGATAGTTGGTTGAACCGGAAGAGTTGATTGAAATGATGAAATAGGTTGGGATGGAATGGTAGGTTGAATCGAAATTGAAGCGACAATAGTTTGCACAATAGGTCGAGAGGTCATGTTCGAGATGAATGGACCTGATGTAGGCATAGTGTTAGAAGACTAGATGGGGTTCTGATGCACTAATGAGGCACTAGGAGTGCCTGAAACTAGCTGAGCTAAAGTGGTATATCCATGTGGAAACATGGGTCCACTAGTCTCGGGATAAGAGAGAGATGGGACTCTTATCGTATAGGGAAAGCATTCTAGAGGGAACCATATCCCTGCTAATCATCTATGTGAGGAGTATGGGTAATGGAAACTTCTGAATGACCCAGAGAGGAGATTGGGATCTTGCCTTCTGACTCCATAGATGGAGACAATTGGTGATGAGGAATCGAAGATGTACAAGGAGATAAATCCAAAGGAATACTAGGGCGATCATGCGGACTGTAAGGACACTGAGGAGATATCACAACAGGATCGAACAAAGGGTTCGGATGATAAACAACCAAACTTGGTGGACTTTCAGGAGTCTATGGATTCTCAGGGGTCTCAATATGATTATTAGAGAAATTCAGATCAGATTCTTGAGGTGAACATGAATCTGATGGAGGTGGATGAGAAGACAAAGGTTGGATACTTAGAACAATTCCAAATTCATGGCCTTGATCCTCAAGCGACTGTGGAAGTTCCAGATGAACTCCTTGGGAGGGCCCTTCAGTATCAGACAATGAAGGGGAACTATGAGATGGACTCAATTGTTCAGCCACGATGGCTTCCTCTCAACAGCAAAAAAAGAAAGGAAACAATTCATTTAGGGCTTTAACAATCTTGAAATTAATAGGGAATTAATCAATTTGGTCTAAGAAGCAACTGCTTGGGATCAACATGTTTATCGTGGGCAGTTATATTTTAGAAACAAAAACTTTTCCTTTTCATATTTTAAGAGTCAAGTAAAGGGAAAAAAGGTGACTTTAGTCGCTTTCAATAGTTTTGCAAGCTTGAAAGGACAAGGTGCTCGATGATATTTTCAAATTTAGAGAGTCAGAAAATATCAAATGACTGCTTAGGTGAATCTAGGTAAAATGAGTACCAAGTAATTGTGAACTACAATATACACAACCAATAAATTAACCAAGGAATTGATGTACATGTAGGCAATCTCCCCGAATGATGTGTTCGGTGTATCACATTTACAGGGTGGCAGACTCGACTTCCTATAGATAAAGGATTGCAACCTAGGGGGGTCTCCCTTGATATACACAACGATACGTGGAGCACAAGTCCATGCTAGCACTGTCTAATGCTGAAGCAAATGAAAACTACTAAGTTTTTAAGACGTTGAAACACGTCTCTAACCTAGATCACTAGATATGATTGTTAATGTTTCAAATTCTCCTTTGCTTAATTGATAGATTTTAAAGTTGATATTGTAATTATGTCTCAATTTCAAGGCCTTAATGATGTTAGCTGTTACTAAAACACAAACTAGATGACGAAATAAAATCCTTCAATTCAATGAAAGCTATCTATGTAGGGAAGAAGATCACTCAAATCATGCATTAAACCAAATGCAAAAATGCATCCATAACAATCTTCAAATGCTAAATGGAAAATATGAAATCAAATATTTCATATGATAATCAAATGCAATATCAAACAAATCTTGAAGGAAAATTTCCTTAAGATATAATCATGATTTTTTCTCTTTTTCAAAATGCAACTAATGTAATCTAGTGCAAAGTAAAAGAGAATGCAAGCAAGCCAATAAATATGAAATCTCTTTCACATCAATGACTTGAATACAAATCAAAATGCTTTGAAGACTATGAAAAGAATAACACTTTCACTTTCACTTCAAAGCACTAAAAACTTCAAAGAAAACACTTATTTTTTATCCCAATTAGACAATCAATTTGTAATCTATCGTTCGTCAAATGAATCTTAAGTGACTTTCACAATTTTACTAATGAAAACAACATATGGTAAAAGAACCAAAAAGTGATATGAAAAGTATGTCTAAACACAAAAAGTCTCTTTAACACAGGCAATGGATCTCTGATCTCTGATGGGAAGACTGATGAGTGGACGGAGGTTGACCTCAAAGACCTAGAAACCTAAAAAGCTAATCCAACTTCAAGCACACTCAAGCCAAGTTAAAAGACAATTGCATTGAGAAAATGAGAGAGTCAATGAATAACACACTGGTAAATCACAAGAAGAAAGAAAATAGAACTGAAAATAAGAGAGAAAACCCCTAAATTTCTTAATTCTCTGCAGTCATCACACTTGTTAGGAGTAAAGTAGCGGTCATCGCTACTGTAACTAAAAAACCAGCGATATCAACACACCTGTCCATGATGGTCGAGAAAAACAAAAAATAAATCCAAAACCTTCAAAAATATCTCAAGATAACAATCTTCAGGGATCTACGAGACAGTGACACTAACTACAAACAAGCAATGAAGTCCAAAAATCACTGGTTGATCAAACTCATCAAAAAACAAGGTGAAGGAAGGGAAGGAAAGGGTCATAGGCTTCCCAGTGGAGTCACCATTTTATTGACAAGGTTAATCCTCTCTATGTACATAGATGATCCCTCTAGCCAAATGAGTGGGTCTAGAAATTGAAGTGACAATCAACTAGACATGTTCCTAGATTATAATTTAAAAGTAGAACAAGAGAGGTGGCCTACCTTGCTCTGATGCTAATCTGATTTCCTTTGTCGAGATCCTCGAACCGCTTGTGTCACAGACTTGTTCCTGCTTCTTTTAGCACTTATGTACCTACACAAGTGACCAAGAGACAACAAAGCATGCCAAAACCAATAACTACCAATAATAACCTACTGAGTTGATCAAGGAATTCCAAGCCAATACGTGCATGAACATATATATTTTGGGAAGATGAACCAAAAGTTGTATTATTATTTAAAGAATAAAGGGAAGCTTACAACTAGGGCCTTGATGTTGAAAGGCTTTCCTTGAATGGTAATCCAAGTTCAAGCCAAGAAACTATGCAGCACTCCTTCTCCAAGTCTAATGAATAGCCTCTAAGCACAAGCTCAACATAGGGGTGCAAATAAACATAGATCAATCATTTAGGAATGGTAGAGGGGGAATTTATAGGCTGGGAGAGGGAGTTAGGCGTATTCCAAAGATAGTATTAGCCCACATCTCAATGAGGTAGCTCATAGGGATGAGAGAAAGAGGCCAAATTAGGAGGATTCATCCTCATGTATGTGAAACCACCTCTAGCTCGCCACTTTTGAAGCTTATAGATCATGAAGCTTGCCATCCTCTTTGGAAAAAAATTTATTTTGAGACCATCACAGGTATGAGAGAGAATAGTGTAGTTCCATCTCTGGCTTAAAAATGTACAACAAGTGATCATTGTGGTTTTGAGCTTCATAAGGGCTATGATTCTCATTTTAGGGTTTCATGAGCCATTTCTTCAAGGAAAGCTCCAGATATTTTCCAAACAAAGTTCAAGGAGGGACTTGAGTTGTATACATGGATGAGTATACTATATAATGATCATGTTTTGGGCACTTCAGGGAATGTCCCAGGGAACTGCAGGAGGTGTGACAAAATACTGTGTAACAATTACCAAAAGAAATTGTTGTAGAAATCCCATCCACCTGAAATATCTAGCTCATTGTACCTTGTTTTGTGATTGTAAATATTGCAAAGGTTGATGGTTAGTATGAATAATTGATCCCTATCCATAAATAATTCTTTCATTTCTTCAAGCTTTGTACCAAAGCATACAGATTTTTATCATAATTTGGATAGTTAATTACAACATTGGTAAAGGTTTTAGAATGATAACAAAGGGGCTTACCATGTTACATAAAAACTGTCCCCTTGGCATAATCATTTGCATCGGTTTGAATCTCAAATGGTTGCTTAAGATCTGGAAGTTCCAGAACTGGCATTGTAATGTTTTTCACTTTCAATGTGTTGAATGATTTCTACTACTTGCCTCCTTACTGAAAGACTTGTTTCACATCTTCCAAAGCATGTAATGGTGCAACAATGATTGAGAAGTTAGCTATAAATTTTCTCCAATATTGGGATTCTCCCAAAAAGATATTAACTCTTGTTATATTGTTGGGTTTAGGCCAATTCACAATGACTTCAAATTTTGAGGGATCAATCTTCAATTCAACCCCTCCTACAATATGACCCAAATAAACCAAAGAGTTTTTCCCAAATTCACACTTAGACATCTTCAAATACAATTTCTCTCTTTTTAAGACATCTAAAACTTTTATCACATGCTTGACATGACCTTCACAAGTCTTACTGAAAAGTAAAATATAATCTTAGTAGACTAAGACAAAATCATCAAGGAATGGTCTCAACACATCATTTGTAACTCTCATGAATTTTGCAGGTGCATTGCAAAGCCCAAATGACATAACTAAGCATTCAAACAAGCCTTGTTTTGTCTTGAAAGCAATTTTCCAAATATCATCTTCAACAATCCTTATCTGATGATAATCGCTTCTCAAAATGAACTTAGTGAAATAAACAACATATTTTAACTGATCTAGCAAATCATCAATGTGAGGAAGAGGATTATTGTTCTTTACTGTGATTTTGTTCAAAGCTTCAAAATCCACTCACATGCACCATGAACCATCTTTATTTGGAATCAAGACAATAGGAGACCCACAAGAAGATGTGCTAGGCTTGATGACACCTTTGTCAAGAAACTCTTGAATTTTCTTCTTGATCTCTACATTCTCCAAAACTAACATTCTATACATTCCAATATTTGGAAGAGGTGCATCCTGCTACAAATGAATCTCATGTTAGGTTCCTCTTTTAGGAGGAAACCCTTTAGGTCCTTGAAACATCTTGTGATAAGTATTAACAACTTCAACCAAATCATGCTCGAGTTGAGAATCACATCCTTTGAAAACTTCAAATTCAACAATATCTTTAGCTTTAATCATCAACAACATAAAATTAATCTTACTAGCATTTACAAGCCTTTTCATTTTCCCAACACTTACAAAAGATAAGTTCATCTTCTTGCGATGTTCTCTAAAAATATATTCAACTCCATCTTTAAAGATATGATATTTTTTCTCATGATTATAGATTATGGATTTTTGGTCATACAAGCATGGACTCCCTAAAACAATTCTACATATGTCAAGTGGTACAACATCAAGCTCAACTTCATCTATAAAGTTTATAGTGAAGGCAAATTTGAGTTTACACTTTCTTGTCACTTGCAATTTGGAATCTCCACATACCCAACCCAAAGGGTAAGGTTTAGTATGAGGTGTAGTTTCTATATTTAGTTTTTTGACAATAGCTTCAGAAAGAAGGTTGACTTGGGATCTACTATCAAAACAATTATCAACTTTTGTATGTTTTGCAATGACCCTCATATGAAAAAGATCACTTCTTTCTTTATCATTTTGGGACTCAATACGCTTACTAGAAGAACTAGTACTTGCATTAGAACATATTTGGTCTCATTTCTGGATGTAATTTCCAACAATGATATTCATCATGCCCTTTCTTTGAACAATGTTTACAAGTAAGTTTCTCTCCCTCTTTCTTGACCGTGGAATTCTTTTTTCCTTTTCCTTTAAACTTCCCCTTTCCTTTGTCTCCACACCTGGATAGTTTCTTGCCAGTATCTTGAGGAACATTCTTGCCTCTGTCTTCTAAATGAGTTTCCTGAATGCATACTTCATCTAGATTGGTGGGATTAAACATATGTATAGTATGTCTCAAATAACTATTAAATCCACCTATGTATTTAAGGATTGTGTCTTGTGATGAAAAATCAACACCCATTATTAAATCTATTCTTCTAATTTCTCACGTGTAACTTTGAACACTCTTTAGCTTGTCTCAAATTTTTCCAATCCATAATTGCTTTTTGCATATAAGCTAATGGATAAAATTTCCTTCTTAATGTAGCTAAAAATCATTCCAAGAAGAGATAATTTTACCACTTTTCTTAAAATATTCTTAAGTTTTGGCCTCCCATTCGATGAGGGCTACACTTTTGAAATGAAGAGAAGCAATTTCACGTGGGGAAAACATTGATTCAACTTCAAATGGTGCAAAATATAGGACCGTTAACAAGGAACCTGTGTCCAAAATCCATCCTTTGTTTTGGTCATATGGTAATAGAATGGTCAGTTCAACTCCCTACCTTTGTTCATATGGCAGTTGTGAAATCCACGGGCTGAGCGCTATGTGCTAACCCCTATAGTGCTCTGCCAACAGTCATGTGCATAGTGAAATAACCACAGGATGTTCGTGGTTCAAGTGCCTCACGGCCTGCCCTCTTTGCATGGCTCTTGGACATGTGGTCACAACGTGATTCTGGGCTGGGGCCATGTGCCCCACTCCCTCCTTCCAATTGCTAAGCCATCCAAATTTAAATGTAAACACCACTAGCTAGATTAAGCGAGAAACATGGATGGCATAACAGTTCGATGGTTGGTTTGTAATAGTGAGGTCATGGGTTTGAATCTAACAAGGTCTATCGGTCAACCCAAAAAAACTTTGGCACAAATACCAAGGCCACATGGCACCCTCCCATTGGGCCACATGGCACCTCCCAATTGTTCAACCACAAAACTCACCAACTAATGAAAACTTGCCAAATTTCCTTATATGACCTGCATGTGTCAGCATAGGATTGACCTGTATGACCATCATACCTATCTAGCTAGGCTACTGACGTCAATGCCACATCATTGTATGACCTTCCTAGTTAGAAACCTAGTCAACCATGCAAGTTGACCTTTTATTTTTTTTTCCAAAAGCTTCAGAACAGGATAAATTTCACATACAATGTTGTTGATTAGTGGTTGTCATTGATGTCAACCCAAGCAGCACCAGGGGCTATCCAAATCTTTCATGGGAATTTCGACTTGAAAAATTACTCTATTCTTAGTCAAGTATCTTCTAGATGGATTCTACTCGTCGAGATGTTTCCGTTGATATATGGCACGCCAAGTAATTCTTCACGCTTTAAGAGATATTCATGTTTGAAGTTAGTAACCCCAGTTAGTGGGCTAAAACCCTGTGGGGTTGTGGAATGGCACTCATAATTGATTGTGGTCATTGAATAGACAATAATTAATAATAATAAAAAATTCTCTTAAAATCCCTCCAATGTTCACTTGTTTAAGACCCTCTCAACTCATGACATTCATATAAATAATGGCCCTCATATCCTCCTCTAGTAGGGATTTTGTGGCTTTAAACAGGTCATCATGGAATTTTCGCTACAACATTTCTTCTACGAAGCTTCAGAAGATGAAACTAAAACTTATTTGATATGCAATATTTATAAACTTCATGACTGAATTTCAAATATTGGTTCGCTATATTTTCGGAGATATGATTTGAGGAAGTTAGGGCTTTTGCAGGCTCTCAAATTCCATGTCAAACAGGTGATGTTGGGAAAATCGTCATAACTTTCTGTCTGAGAATTGGATTCAAATTTCGTAAATAATCACAGAAAGCAAACAAACTTTAGTTTATTAAGTAGCATTTTTAGGGCTGAAGGTCGTAAAATAAACACGTGGCACTTCATACAAGTTCGCTCTATTGAACTAGTCTATAATCAAGTCATCGTGGGAGATTGTGCATCACTATTTCTTGAAGATTCCAATATTGATCATAAATATGGGGTTGGAAAGAGGACTCAACGAGCTACCATATGACAAAATATCAGACATTGGAGATCTGAAATTACATAGATACAACATATTCAATATAGAGCTCTTAGAAGGCAAGAAAAAGCATGCATTCAAGGATCACTGCAGTAAGGACCATACATCAATAGTCAAGGGTAAGTCTCCTACAACAAGGTATGTATGATTAGTGTTTACATTTGAATTTTTAGTATTGTATCTGACATATGTTTTTTTAGGACAACATAAGTATATACAATGTCTCGGTTATATCTCTATGTCTCTATATGTCACAATTAGTTTTTTTGATGTCCTATTCTTGATACTACACATTTTATGCTACATATTTTTGATGCTACACCAATTTTGTTAAACCTATATGATGTTGTTACCTCATGTTACTTGTCTTGTCATAGTTGATATAATGGTCTCTGTTGTTGTACTTAGAACTTGGTCCATCATAAGTCTAGGGTATATCATCAGTTTTTATTGTATATATATTTAGGTCAGTTTTCGATATAGTCTTGCATAGGGTCGAGGCCTATGTCAAGAGTGGGAGTCTTTGTCTACTGCTGCAACAAGTCAAGAACAAACGTGAAAAGAACACTTCAGGTACGGATTGTAATTTTACTTTGTATTTATTCATTCTTATGCACTTACATGTGTTTTGTAGGTAGAGGTAAGTTGAAGGGTATTTTGTTTTGTTTTTGGATTATTTTAGCCGAGAAAAGTTTGCATGCAGGTAGAAGAAGATTCAAGTATAGCTTCAAGCAAGAATTCAAGAGGAGAATTTGCAAATCAAAGGAAGCATTGTAGTGGGAACTCCTTCGAAGACATGACAACCATCTACATATTGTGATGAAGTATCATGGCCAAGAGTCATTTGTAAAAGAGTCATCATTGTAAAGTTGTAAAAGAGTCATCATTGTAAAGACTATAAAAGATTCATTTGTAAAAGAGTCATCATTGTAAATATTGTAAAAGAGTCATTTGTAAAAGAGTAATTCTTCCTAGAGTCGAGGAGGCAGTGTTGGGAGGTATAGGAGTCACTGTTGGGATGATGTCATGGTTGGGTTGTAGGTTATAGAGTGATTGGGTTTTTGGTCAACTACATGAAAATCATTGTACATATTATTGTATCATGGATTGTTTTCCCCAGTTTGGGAATCCACAATCTTGTCTAATTTTAATCATTATAGGGTGGAAGGAAGGTTCTAGGTAGGTGTATGAATTCACCTACAAGTTGGGGCCTGTGAACACTTCAGGGTGGTAGGGTTGTGCTAGGGTGAGTTGTGGCTCGCTAGGGTGTTGGGGCATCCATTCAGTTGGTTACTGAAGAAACTAGGGCATTGGGGCATCCTTCTAGTGGGAGCTGGAGAAGAATGATTTTCTAGAATTATAGGAAGTTGTTGCTTTCATTTTAGTTGGGGCTGAAGATTAACTAATTTATTAGAAAAGTGTTCGATGGTTTTTAACTCGGAGGGGGTTTTCCACCTAAAATTCTTGTGCCTACTATGTTATTTTATTTACTTTTAATACTACATAAACATTAATAATAATTGAAGATTAACTAATGCTCTGAAAATATTTAAAAGTGCTAATTTCTAAGGAACACTGATTCACCCCCCCGCCTCTTAGTATTTCCAACAATTGGTATCATAGCTTGGTTCCTACAAAATAAGTCTAACAACTAGAAGGAGATCATGGAGTATACTAAGAATATAGTTCCTTTGTTTAATGGAAATAACTATGAACTTTGGAGTGGAAGAATTTAGGCTCATTTTCTAGTGCAAGGATATGAAGTATGGAAAATCGTTGACAAAGCTTCACACCGGCTCAGGATGAACAAGGTAAGAAAAATATGGTATATTATGCAAAGGCTAAAGTTCTTATTATCAGTGGGCTTATTGAATCTGTTTATCTTAAGGTATTGAGTTGCAAAACTACTAAATAGGTATGGGGCAAGCATGAAAATATATATGCAGATGACTCAAAGGTGAAAGAATCCAAGCTTTAAATTTTCAGGGCATAATTTGAGCAACTCAAAATGAGGGAAGATGAAGATATTGCTGGTGTGTTGATGAAACAACAAATACATTGGAAGGTTTGGGAGAACTTGTTGAAACAAAAATTATTGTTTGAAAGATCCTTAGAACCTTGCTAGCAAGATTTAACCCTAAGGTATCCATCTTGGAAGATATATCTGGAAGATATATCAAATATTACCAATCTAAACATAGATGAATTGCATGGAATTCTTACGACATATGAAATGAGGATTGAAGAAGAGGATGGCACACCTCACTTAGAAACAACATTTTTCGCATCCAAGAAGAATACTAAGGGAAAGTAGACTCCGAAAGAAAAAAACTTGCAATTGTATAGATGAGGAAAAGGAAGAAGATGAAGAAGAATTCTTAGATAAAGAGTTTACATACTTCACATAGAAAATGAGAACAGGTACGGGAAAATTCAAAGGTAAACTTCCATTAATATGTTTTGATTGTGGTGAGGTTGGGAATTTTGCATCCAAATGTCCTCACAAAAATGAAGTTGTTACGAAAGGAAAGAATAGTTCTAGGAAGTTAAACAAGCAAGGAAAGAAGAAATGGTTTAAGAAAATTTTCTTCTCCAAAGAATATAGATCCTCATCCGAAGAAGATAGTGATAACGAAGAATAATTCAACGAAAGAGTATTGTTTATGGCCAAGCACAATAAGTAAGAGACACTTGACGAAGAAGGAGATGAAGAAGAAGAAATGACAGAGGTTGAATTTCAAAATGAAGTAATCAAGGTTATCAAAGAGCTCAAGACCAAGAATAAGCACGTCAACACTCTTGAAAATGAATTAAAGACAGAAAGGGAACAAGTTCTAAATATTAAAATCAAGGTTTAACAATACAAACAAATTGAAGAAAAGAGAAGCATTGGAAGCTGAAATTGTTTCTTTACAGAAGGAAGTAAAACAATGGAAAAACTCTTCAAAACTATGCCAACATCTCAAAGACTTTGGATGAACTCATCAACAACCAATGATCATGCAATGACAAGACTAGTCTTGGTTTCAGAGAAAATTTCAAAAATGAGTCAAGTCCTTCTATGACAACTAAAGAAGATGGATATGAAAAATCTGCCAAGCAAGTAGATCTCCCAACTAGATCAAGAGATCAAGACTCGCAGGAAGAACCTTGGAAGACAATTCCTCAAATAATATTTCCTCCCAGGTACCAACCTATCCCTTATGGTCATTATTATTCATGTGGAACATTTGGACATAGAGTTGCAAAATGTTGCATGTATGTTTGGAATGAATATAATTCTAGAAGATCCTTCGGAAATGGATATTCCAGAACTAAACATAATATCAAAAAATTTGACCCTTTGAGAGATGATGTCAAATGTTACAAACGTAACAATTTTGGACATATGGCTAGGAATTGTGAAGTTCTGGCAGGTACAACTATTATCGGAAAAACCCTAGAAGAAAATTGGCAGGATCACGAGATAAACACCAAACATAATATTCTATGAATAACATCGAATGTTACAAATCTCATAACTATGGAAACATAACTCGTAACTGCACGTAAATGATGGAATCAACCATGAATGAAGATCTTGACGACAAGAATAAGAAGATTTGGAAAGGAAAACAGGTACAAGATGAAGACGTACAAGATGAGCAAGAAATGAAAGAAGGCAATAAGGTCCCAACAATTATGCCTTCACGATTGTAACAGATTGTGAGGGATCAACAGTTGCTTAGTTATTGAATCGAGTCAAGATGGTCCGTTATATGACACACTATTATGAACAATTTAGCTTATCGACTCCTAGACATTTGAAGATGAGGAGTCTATGCAAAAGTATATGACACAAGTCTACGATTGACAGACAGGTAGTTTGAACAAGATGGTAGTTTCATTACATGTTCAGGGGGAGAAGAATAGTTGAAGTATTACAGATTCAAGAAAGGAAGCACTGACAAGCAATCTCTATGTGAAAATGGATGAAGACAATCTAACGATTATTGAGATATCTAAGTAGGATAAAGGAATATTCATATATCAAATCAAGTACATCAATGAAATGGTCAAGAAATTCAAGATGAAAGATTGCAAGCATATCCTTACCCCCATGGTAACATGTTACAAGAGGATTCGTCAAAGGATGTGGACCAAAGGTTGTATAGATCCATGAATGGTAGTCTCCTATATGTGAGTAATCTATGTAGTTGGACAAGTAGCAAGATTCCAAACAGCACCAAAATAATCTCATATTGTTGCCATCAAAAGAATTATTCGATATCTTAAGGGCACAGTGAAATATGGTCTATGGTATCCCAAAGGAAATGATCTGGTTATCCAAGCTTATACAGATACAGATTAGGCAGGAAGTGTTGATGATCGTAAGAGTACTAGTGGAGCAACATTTTATCTAGGTGGTTGTCTTGTTTCATGGTTAAGTAAAAAGTAGTCTTCAATCTCATTATCCACATCATAAGCAAAATATATTGCGACAAAAAACTATACACAAGTTATTTAGATGAAGAAAACTTTGCAATATCTTCAAGTCAAGTTTTATGAGCTTATTCCCATATTTTGTGATTAAACACCTACACCTTCAGTATCTCCAAGAATCCTATGATGTATTCCAAAATGAAGCACATTCCGATTAAATATCATTTCCTTAGAGAGAAGGTTGCTGAAAAGAATATCGAGCTTGAATATGTTGAAAGAAAGGAACAAATTGCTGACATATTTAACAAACCATTACCTCGTGAAGCATTTGAGTATCTTCTCCAAAATCTTTGGATTCTCCCACGTTTTCATTAGACTCTTTCTCTTATCTACTCGAGTACAAAGGGGGAGTGGAGGTGTGTGTAGGTCTACAGGATGGATGTTTGTCAGGGGGAGTTACCCTTTTCCATTGATGGCAAAAGGGGAGAGAAGCTAGTAGGAAGAGGTTTCATTATCACAGGGGGAGTACTTATGTTGCCATCAATGCCAAAGGGGGATAATGTTGATCAGTGGTTGTCATTGATGTCAACCCAAGCAGCACCAGGGTCTACCCTAATCTTGCATGGGAATTTTGACTTGACAACTTACTCTATTCTGAGTCAAGGATCTTCTAGATAGATTCTACTCATCGATATGTTTCCGTTTATATATGGCAAACCAAGTAATTCTTCACGGTTTGAGAGATATTCATGTTTGAAGTTAGTAACCCGAGTTAGTGGGTTAAAACCCTATGGGGTTGTGGCATGGCACTCATAATTGGTTGTGGTCATTGAATAGTCAATAATTAATAATAATAAAAAAATTCTCCTAATATCCCTCCAATGTTCACTTGTTGAGGACCCTGTCAACTCAAGACATTCATATAAATAATGACCCTCATATCCTCCTCTAGTACGGATTTTGTGGCTTGAAACAGGTCATCGTGACATTTTCGCTATAACATTTTTTTTGTGAATCTTAAGAAGCTGAAATTAGAACTAATTTAATCCAAAATATTTATGAACCTCGTGAATGAATTTGAGATCTTGGTTTGCTATATTTTCGGAGATATGATCTGAGGAAGTTAGGGCTTTTGCAGGCTCCCAAATTCCATGTCAAACAGGCGATGTTGGGAATTGTCATAAATTTTTGTCTAAGAATTGGCTTTAAATTTCATCAATAGTTACAAAAAGAGGACAAACTGTATTTTGTTGAGTATCATTTTCAAGGATTAAGGTCACAAAAGAAACACTTGGAACTTCATACAGGTTCTCTCTACTGAACTAGTCTATAATCAGGTCATCGTGGGAGGTTGTGCATAACTATTTCTTGAAGAATCCAATCTTGATCATACCTATGGGGTTGGAAAGAGGACTCAACGAGATACGACATGACAAAATTTTAGACACTAGAGATCCAAAATTACATAGATACAACATATTCAATATAGAGCTCCTAGAAGGCAAGAAAAAGCATGCATTCAAGGATCACTGCAGTAAGGACCACACATCAACAGTCAAGGGTAAGTCTCCTACAACAAGGTATGTATGATTAGTGTTTACATTTTTTTAGTATTGTATCATATGTTTTTGTAGGACAATGTAAGTATATACAATGTCTCAGTTATATCTTTATGTCTCTATATGTCACAATTAGTTTTTCGGATGTCCTATTCTTGATATTACAAATTTCATGCTACATATTTTTGATGCTACACCAATTTTGTTAAACCTATATGATGTTGTAAGTTCATGTTACTTGTCTTTTCATAGTTGATATAATGGTCTCCGTTGTTGTACTTAGAACTTGGTCCATCACATGTCTAGGTTCTGTCATTAGTTTTTATTGTATATATCTTTAGGTCAGTTTTGGATATAGTCTTGCATAGAATGTTTCCCTATCTATTCTTAATTGAAGTTTATAGTGAAAGTGAGAAACTTAGGTTTTATAATTTTTTTTAGTGCTCTTAAACCATAATACTATATGGATGTGCTTTCTTTACTTTGCTAATTCTACAAACTAGAAAGATACTATTTTATTTATTTAACATAATGACATTAATATTATTTATAATACTTTCGTAACTATCTCTCTAAATTTTATTATTATTATTATTATTTCATTAACATTGTTTAATCAAGTCAACTTGATCCTCAAAAACATTTATTAACTTTTCTCTTTCAACCTAGTCCCAAAAATATTTATTTAATATTTTTTACAATGGCTATTAAAATTTGTTTATAAATGTAAACTTGAATACTCTCCTTTGATAGAATTATATAAATCTTCTTTGATATTGCTCTATAACTTTTATTGTCCTTAACGATGGGTGAAATGTCCACTCGAATTGTTAGGTGTTTCAAGCTTATGGAGATTTTACATAACCATTTTCCCTTTTCCATTCTTAATTGAGGTTTCTAGTAAAAGTAAGCATCTTGAAGTTTTAGCATATTTTTAGTGCTCTTAAACATCATATTGTATTAATGTGTTTTCTTTATCACGCTTGGTCGTGTGTAATCTTTTTACTTTTCTAATTCTATAAAGAATATTCTTTTTCTTTATTTAAAACCATTACATTATATTATTAGTCTCTTCCTTGCCAAGGACTGTAACAATCGCCATGTGGTCAATGTCCATTAAATCTCATTTATTTTTCTATTATTTTGCAATTTTAACCAAAGTTTAAGGAAAATGTTGAATATTTCTATTTTCCCATAAATTCAAAATTAATTTTCTAATTTATGGAAATATTATTTCTAATTTTATATTGGTTGAGTGAGCTCTAATGGGACCTAATTCCCCTGGTGAAGGGCAATTTATTTTCAACATTTATCAATTCCTGATAAATCATTTTAAAATAAAAAAGACTAATTTTCTGAGTGGTAATTCTATGAGTGAGAGGCCATTCCGTTAGTGAGTGCTCTGACACTGACATTGCCACAGTGCTTTGAGTAGGTCCTTTACGTAAGAAAGGGGTTGAGGAGGGTGGGGGCAATGGGGGATGGCCAAATATCCATAACTTTGATACAATGTGTGGAGTAAAAAGGTGTAGAAGAAGATTTCTTCCTCCACACCTCTTCACTCCACACACAATGCAATAGTGAAAGAAGAAACAACCGAAGCTGAGTTAGCAACATGTTCTTTCTTTCTACCTTGGAATTCGAGTATAAAACATGTTGTTTTATCTTATGAAAGGTAAAAATAATCTATTAAAAACATCTTCTCACACTTTGGTTTCATGGTGATTTATGTTTCGATACATTTCAGTAAGATCGTTATGTGAAATGCGAAGGTGGATTCACACACAAGAAGCAAAAATTTCATCTATTCACTAGGAGCAATCTTGCATTAAACTTGTTATCAGAAAAATACTAAGAAGTTACATATATAATGTAAAATATTCCAAAATAGTCCTTTTTTCAATAGTCTCGTCAATAAAATCATAAAAGTATATTCTTCATCTTTGGTCAAGAACTTTATACATGAGGAGATACCATGATCTCTTTGTGAGAGAAAAAACTTGGCGAGGTTCGATTCTCATTGGTTGGAACTAATTTTCCAATTCTGGTTCAAAGTGACTAGGATTAGATTGTGCAAAGTTTTCTTATTATTATTAGAGTTTGCACAATTGTCTTGGAGTTGAGATTAACAAAATTTAATAAAAATTAATTCTTTCAAGTTGAAAGTAGGATTTTAAAATTTTTTGTCACCTTTTTTTTTACTCATTTGATCATATTTAATTTGATTGATTATTGGGCGTCAACCTTCACTTTAGGTGGGTAGAAGGAAAATTTTTGGGCAATCTCGAATAGTATAGACATCTAACATCATGGAACTGTCATTCAATAATATTATACCTTACATTTAAGTTTTTTTTTCTATGGATCATATAAGTAGAACATCAAAAATTATTTTACAGATTCCACACAAATCATCAAGAGTTTCATCATATAAAGAAACACACTCTTTAATAACACTCCAGTAGAATTGATAGCTTGTTACACAATATTTTGTCACACTTACCATCCCATATCCTGAAGCGTCAAAATGATGAAAACTATCAAAGTGTGCTCACCATGAAACACATACAGAAACATCCTTGAAGAATAGAAGAAGAGCTGCCCTAAGAAAATGCTGTAGAAATTTGCTTGAAACCCTAGTTTTCAAGATCAACACACTTTTCACTACTATTGGCTCATGCTGATGGCCTATTGTAGCACATTGAACTAGCATTTCCAGTGCGGATTTTGATATGAAAACCCACATTGAATCTCTTCTTAAAGTCTTTCTTAAAGTCGAGGAGAAGCTTCGCCTATTTGAATCTTCGAGAACAATGACTTGGATGTTGTTGGATAGAGATATGGTTGAGCTCTCCCATTTGAGCCCTTGATCCTACCTTTATAGATCTTCCCCTTGAGGTGTGTACCTTCCTCCCTTTTTTTTGGATCCCTGACTCCCTCTCTCATCTTATAAATAAAGTCCCTTCCATCCCCAAATGGTTGGTCATTTCTTGCCTACATTCCTATACTAAAATTATGCCCAAATGCTACCCATCTAACTAAGGAGAAGGAGTGCTTGAATGGTCTTGACTTGGACTTGGGAATCCACTACGAAGGAGGTCTCCAACATCAACACAATGATTGTGCGCTTCATGCTCTATGAGATCATTTTTATATTTCTGCATGCTGTAATATGTTTCTACTGTGAAGGTGAAGGTCACTCCTCTAGGTGTTATGCATGCAATCATTGAAAAAATAGTGGGTACTCAGCAATATATGTGAGCATATTCTTGAAAATATCAGTGATGATAGTTTCCATCAAACCGATGAAGATTTCAAAACTGTTTGCACTAATGAGTTTGATTATGTTCTCCTCCCTCCTTATTCTTCCTTTCGTTATTAAGGAGGACATCGAGAATATAGTTGCAACAATAAAAGGATTTTATCAGTAACTAATTGGTATCCAGGGAATGACAAGGTCCTTGATTTATTATTTTGCCAGTCCAAGTAGTATTTCAAGTTTTATACAAAAGATTCAAGGTAAAATATCCACGTTCAAGAACTCGATCTTAAGTCGGATTATGAACATAGATAAATAAATCACCATTTATGTGTAGTTGTAGACTTGTCATCAACCCAGTGCTGGCGACGAATGTCTCATCAATCCATGTCTCAAGGCCGCCATAGGTTGCTTTTATGAAAGTGAAGGTCGTGCCTCCAAGTGTTGTGCATGTAATCCCTGAAAGAAAGTGGGTACATATGTGAGCATATCTTTGAGAATATTGGAGACACGAGTTAGAGAAATAAGTCATTCCTATGAGCTGCTAATCTAATAGGGGCATAATATCATCAAAATGAAGCCAATTTCATGTTCATGGCTTCAAATTTTCCATTTCAATGTATGCAAACAAAACTACATTTCTCATTCCCTTAATCAAACTTTTTCAAAGTGATGTTTCTCGGACCACATTTTGGAAAAACAAATGGGAATTTAAGGATGAAAGGAATGACCTAATGTGCCTTATGGTGGCATCTGGTCAATGTAACTCAAAATAGGGAAATGGAAAAGTGTATACCTATGTATCTTGTATTTTATGAGTGTACATACATTTCAGATAGTGTATTTTCATGTTTGGCATTACATTATTTTCATATTGAGCCCCAATGAATAGGAATATCATCATTCTCAATGTGGTTGCTTCCTCTATTGAATGGGTAGTTATATTTTTTGTTGTGGCACTAGTGACTGAGATGTTGAGGTCGGTGAGTTCGGCAATGCCAACTACTTATATGTGCCTTCCATGTCAACATCACTCACATCATTATTTGCAAGTTAAAGTAACCTTGTTTCGAGTGATTCAACCGATATCAACTCCCATGATATGAAATACGCAAAAAAAATAAACCAAATTGCTCATGAGTCAATAAAATTTTGAAAAATGAAAACTCTCCACACTCTACATACTAAAATGAGTTACTAGTGGTATTGGTGTGTCATGTACAATTTCAGGTCATTGTTTTCCCAAGGAAAAATCCCAATTTTATTCATAATGAAAAAAATTACATATTGTAGATGCTAAAAAGAATATGTATAAACAACAGATCATGGTGTCCAAGATCAATAAAAACTCATCAAAGAGATAACACTAGTCTACTCTTTTCTACCTTTCTGTTTTTCCACTTTCCGCCAACCACTAGAGTTGGGCGTGGGGGATACAATAGTCATTTGATTCTCTTTTACATTTACTAGGATTTCTTTATCAGAATCTAAACTTTCTAATGCATGAATTCTTTTGGTACCAATTGCTTGTTTTTCAAAAGGAATCATCACAAATTGTTGTTGTTGAATTTAATGCATTGGAACTAATGAAGAATTATGCTCAACCTCGTTCTTCTGTGTGGTGTCCTGGGATTTATGGTCATTAATGCTTGAGGTGTTTTCTAGGGTTTCTGCATCCTTTGATTCTACTTCCTGGGTTTCTAAAAACTTCAAAACTTTTGGCCTTTGAGCTTGTCTCTTTTTTCTTTTAAGGTCTTTTTTAACTTGAGGAAAAGCATTTTGAAAATGGTTGGTTTGAAGACATGTACGACAACGAAATGTCGTATTCTCATAGCCAAGGGGTTGTGACCACTGGAGATTGTTGTGAAACAAAAAAAATTGATTAGGTAAACCTTTACTAAAGTCTACCTCTATATAGATTTTGCAAAAGTGAAAATTCCTATTAAGACTCGATCTGCATCCACATTTAAGAACTTCCCCAAAAAATTCCCTATTCCTTCTAATACTTTGTGCTGCCAAAAATGCAATGGTATAATATGTAACCTGATCCACACTGGCATTTTGGAGATCACCATGGTGTTTGCATCAAAACCTGAAAACTAAGGTATCATGAATTAGTCCCTCATTTAATACATAATCCATATCTTTTGTTGTGTTAAAATTTACGATAAAAAATCCCCTAGAACATAGATGGATATCACAATTTTCTATCCAAGTAGAAAATCCATTGATGTAGAGCTTCTTATTTGGGCCAAAAGCCATTAAATATGCATATAACTGCTCTTGCATGGAAATTAAAATAAATTTCATTTACCTCGGGCAGGTTAACTGTCAAAGTTGGCACCTGGGTCATCTCCTCCACAATATAGGGACCAAAAATATTGGGAGGTTCTTTTGTATTTGTTTTTGGCTCCACCTTCCCTTTGATTGCATCCTTGAATGAAGTTGGGCCTTTAAAGCTAGATCTAGAGCATCCTCCAAGAAGTCTCATGATAAGGATGATGGTTGAGTAAGGGAAAATGCCATAATACTGTAACTTGTAGTCCTCTTGCAATGATTTCCTTGCATAAATTAGATTTTCAAATCTTGTTGAAATACCCAACTTTTCTTAAATCTTTTGCTTAAGAGCTTGTACCTAGTCTCAAATCTAGACCCTCATACACATTGTTTTCCCACTCGGGGTTCTAATAAAAATTTGGATTGTGGTTCCTTCAAGCAAATCTGGGGATTGACCTTCAATATATATCCTTTTATTGGTCTCGACCGGTCTGCACTCTCCATTTACATCCAGATCGTGTTGAAGCTCGAGGGCAGAGAAAAAATCACCTCCCGCCTCCCACAACCATACAAATACTACAACCTTAGAAAAGAAATGAAAAACACCCACAATAAGAAACCTGACATCAATAAAATACAAGATATCACGAAACTGGAAAGAATTTTGGAGACAAAATTATTGTTTTGCAGAGTGAAAATGATGGATATAACCCATATGAGGGCTTAGAGCCTATGTTCATAAAAGGAAAACCATATATGGAGTAAAGCTCGTCGCCGGAGGCCCCTCTCTCCTTTTCAGAGAAGAGAAATAACAAAACAGTAGGCGAACCGTGGAAGGGAGATGTGTTTGGTGTTTTTTTTGCAAAAGATCCATTGTCTGAAGGATACCATCCACCATTGCTTATTTGGAGATGAACTTGAGAGATCGAGTAATGTTGCGTAAGGTGGAAATAGTTTGGAGCTATGTGGCAGTGAAGCCCACAACATAGAAAACCCTAATGCTCCTCTTCAGATCCATCACAACCCATACAATTTCAGATAAATTATTATCTCTTTCTATTCAAATAGTCTCAAAGTACATGGAGTTTCTAGAGATTTCAAACACTTTTTAACACTATCATCTCCCTCACATTTATTGAGGAGTTGTAGAGAAAGCGTGTGTGGAGGTGGGAATAATGATAGATTATGGAAATGATTGCGGAAACAAAGCATTCTCAAATAACGGAAAAACACCGACCCTACACTAAATCAATCAATTAATTAACAGTAGAGGTAGGGACTATGATGCATTGCAACTATTATTCTTGTTTGTAATACTTTCATAAGTGTCTCTCTAATTTTATTTTTATTTATTTTATTTATCAATATTTTTTTAATCAAATTCCTTGATCCAAAAACATATTAAAATTTTTTCTTTCACTTTAGTCCCAAATATTTCTTTTTATATTTTTTTCAACGACTATTAAAGTTTTTTATAAAAAAAAATTGAGAATTCTTCATTTAATATAATTCTATAGATTTTATTGTCATTGAGGATGAGTAGAATGTCCACTTGAATTATAAGATGTTTGAAGCTATTGAAAACAATTTATCCCCGAAATAACATATTTAATGTGAAATCCTACAGCAAGCCCTAAGATATGTTAAAATATTTTATAAAAATATTAAATAACTTTTCTTTATCGTTTATATTTAATTGTACTAGTGCATATCCATACCATTCACATTAAAATATTATAATACATTATATAAAACTAATGAGCCATTTGTTTAAAAGATTATCGTTGGTGCATCCTCTATATTTAACTACGTGAGTGTGCAACCATACCATTCACAACAAGGTATGTCAAAATATTTTATAAAAAATTATGGGTTGTTCAAAAGATGTTTATCATTGCATCATTTATGTTCAACCACATTATAATATAATCATACCATTCTCACGAAAGTAGGTTGGAAAACCCATGTATAAGAAAACCGTGTGAACCAAAATATATATACAAAATATTAACCATTTTAGAAAATGCTTATTAGCATGCCAAATGGATTCAAGAGTGCAAATGCATAACCATATAACATGCACCATGCAACGTACATGAGAATGGTTTAATGATAAAACAAAAAAAAGTAAAATTGTAACATCCCCTGTTCACCCCTTAGTTGTAAACAACATATACATTTGGAATAGGTTGTTGAGCCAAAAACTAATTAAGGTTGATATGCTTCTCTTTGTACATGTTAGGCTAGTGGGTTGAGCTTTGAAAATGGTTAAGGCTAGTGTTCCTATGTAATGGGTTTGAGGACCATCATTATTAGGCTAGTGAGCCGAGGCTTATTTTAGGGCCTTCGTGCTCATGTGAATATGGTATACATGTTTTTGGGCTAGTGTGTCGGTGGTTATATGCTTATAGGTTGTGAGGCTGGGAGTTTGATAATGCAAATATATGCAAATCAATAATAAAAATAGTTGGTTGTAGACCAACTCCATAGAAAAGGTCATGGAGGCCCTAGGATTCCACGGGAAAGGAAACAAAGTGGATATGATTATTTAATTACGGGAAAAATGACAAAAGTATTAAGTGACTTTAGATGATGTCATGTGGCAAAGAGGAAGCATGAAGATAAAAGAAAGGAATGTTTTTCTTATCGGGTCAGTTAGTCATTCAATCATTCAGTTTTGGGGATCATGGAGGGATTTGGTCCTTAGTATTCATGGATTCATGGATTCAGGCATGAATCATATATTCGGTGACTCATGAGTCAACTGGGGGTTGATAGTTGATTTTTGGGCCTCGAGGGTACTTGGATCCTCTAAGAGCAATAGGAGTGCCTAAAACCACAAATTGGAGATTGTCCTTGGCTAGCATAAGCAACCCTAAAGGTGGTGGCACAACTAAGGGACCGCTAAGTGTGGAGAAGGGGTGCACTACTTGTGTGTAGGATGATGGGGGGCATGATTTTGTAGGTTGGAGGTTGAGGTTGCTAGGGTTGGTACATTGGCCCGATATTGGGTGTGTATGTGAGTGTTTTGGTTTAACTTTTTTCCCATGGAGTCGAGGCACCAGTTTGAGGGTGACCCACGATATTAAGGATATGAACCACATGGTTTATGGTTAGGTGGAACATGGAAGTTTTGCAGCCAGTTGGCCTTCTTTTAACAAATAGGTGTTCTTGTGCTATTTTATTTATTTTATGTGCATTTTCTTACAAACCCTCTTTTGCGTTTTGCATGTTAAATATAATTTGTTGTGCATGACTCTGGATTACTATGTGTAAACCCTAATTACTATGTTCACATTGATTTCTAAATCACTACACTACTTATTAATGAATTATGCGTGTCATTAATGGGATATTAAGCTAGGGTTGATACCCAAGAAACCAGTTATAACAAAGTTGGCAAAGAATTATGTTAGGTCGAGGGGATGAGGTAAAACTAGGGGAAACACTGGATAGTAAAGGGAAATGTGTAACTCTTGATCACATAGGGCCAGTGGGCACAATTATACCCAGTTGGTAGTGGCATTTAGCCAACCATGGGCTGGTGTGGTTATAGGTAAAGCTAATAGTGAGATGGACAATGATAAAAAAAATATAATTCCATATAAATTCGTAATCACTAGGTTTTAGGTGAGTAGTGTCACCCAACTAGAGGAAGGGGGCATTATGAAGTGGTATCAAAGCCCAAGTTGCAACAAGGGGCTTGCATGGGCCGGATAACCCCAACAGGATAAATTATAGGATGACCACAAATTGTTTGATATAGTTCATAAGGACTGGAAGTGGATGAATTGTTCAATTCAAGATGAGATTTGCATTAATTTTATGTAAAAAAGAATTGAATTGTGTTATAGGCTCATAAATTGTGGAACAATGAGTGACCTTTTGCAATAAAATTCTAAAATAATTCAATAGAAGATATAGGTAGATGGTAGGAATTTCCAGCAGTTATGATGAAAATTCCCATCTAGTCATGTAAAATTATAGATTGGGTTATGGTTCTAGAGGAGACAGAACCATCAATGAATATTCCCATAAAAAGTCAACAAATAGCATAATCGTTAAATTGCAGGTTAAATTGTCATCGGAAGGAAGAGTTTCAGGGGAGTCGAACTGCAATTGTGGACCCCCCTCCTTCTCAGGTGACATCACAAGAGTAATGCCCCCCCCACACACACAATCCACGAAGACTTAGATCATGGCAGTATAAATCTCCATCATTGGATTGGGGCCATGGAACACCATGGTGGAAACTAGAGTGTGGACCCCCCTCCTTGCTGACGTCACAGGGGGGGACCATAATCATTTTGGGTTGTATATCTGGTCAGAATAATATCAGTCATAGATCAATGGAGGATCCACCCAAAGTGGGTTGTAACTGTCGAGAGAGAAAACTATATTTATATATAAAATAAATATAAATATGTGTTGATGCCAATGATGAGGTGATTAGGCCACGTGTCAGTGCCATGTGGAAACTGATATTGGGGGTGACATCATTGATGACTGGAAGCTAACCTAGTGGAGGATGATGTCAATGATGATGTAAAAAATGACATGACATGGTAATGTCAGAGGAGGATAGGTGGCAGGATCTGGGTCGTTGATCTGTGTCGATTGTGGACGATGGCATCAGATGCTAGGTTAAACCTCATATAGGTTGTAGCCCAATGTTAATATAGATTGTCTCATTAGGATTATCATGGTCATTATATCTTATTGAGTGTGGGAGGCCACATTAATAGTCAATTAGGTTGGAGCCTTATGGCCAATTGTAATCATCGATTAGGGTTAATTAGAACTATTTGATCCCAATGGGCGTGAAGGTCAAGATTAACAACTGAGTAGATTGTGGTGTGATATCAATCTCAGTCATTATTCTGGAGAGATCTAGGTCATCAAATATCACTAGGAATAGAATTTTGGGCTAGCGTATGTGGTAATTATAGCGTGAAGAATGATAATGGCCATCCATTGTGATCAACCAGGGCCATCTCATCTCAATGAGGTGCAAGTTCAGTGTTGGCCACTGCGTTAATTGGAACTAATGAAATTCAAGTCGTCTGAATTGCTAAGTCACAACCATCAGATCCATGGATATAATAGATGTTGTGGTGATGGGAAAGGAGGGAGTGGACTCCATGCTCAACTGTGGGGACTTGGATTCCACCACATGGAAGAGTCCATGTTAATGTTCAGGGTCTAAGTGGGGATCATAATATGCATGTGTGCGAGGAGTTGGGAGAGCTTTGGAAAATCAATTTATGCTCAATGCAAACTAAGGGAGACTAATATGGTACAGGAAGTTACCAGTGAATGAAGATAGGAATTAGAAGTGTAGAGGAATATTTGTAGGCTAGAAAAAAGTTACAGGACATGATTTTGAATAGTTGGGAAAAAATTGGAAAAACAAGACAAACTTCCTATGGTCGTAACTTTCATCACGAAAGTCAGGTTCGAGTAATTAGATAATCAATAGAAATATATTTATGAGAAGAATGCTCCTATTAATCCATAATTTTGGATTTGGGTAAAAATTTTGGGGAAATTATTGAAGAAAGATACATGAGGTATAAACAAGAAAATTGGATAAACATACCAGGCTTCCTAGGGCCATAACTTTTAGCTCATAAGTCATAATTGAGAAAACAAATAGATAAAAGAAAACTATTGATGAGAGGTTTAGGGGAAGACCCAGGTTCATAGGTGATTTAGCCAAAAAAATCCCAGTACTACTGGCCCTTTCGGCAACAGTCCATGGACCACGGATTGAGGTCTCACCTGAAGTAATATGGGAGGGTGCAAGAACCAGGTTTCCACACCCTAGAGATGTCTGATGAGTTCAAGTGGTTCGTGGTTAGACCCTGCGCACACGTTGCTACGTGCACTTACCTGTACCTTGTAGCCTGAGATGCTACCTTCACGCAGCCCTACTCGGGGGTTGAGCACTGTTGTCACCGAAGTCCTTACTGTTAGTTGATTAACCTAGCTTGTTTGTATGTGTTTAAGTTACCCTTAGTAATATAAATCATTCATACATGTGCGTGCAATAAACAAAGCAGTATATTTGCAATTTACATCAACCATGCATTAATCTAAAAATAGATACACGAGTTGGTAACAAAACTTTTCTTTATTAATCTCTTCTTTAGTTATAGACTTGACTCTGCCCTGTGCACTAAGCTGTAGGGGTCCACGCACTCAGCTGCGGACTACTATGACTTTGTGCACTCAGTTGTAGAGCCTTCTCCTACTCTATGACCCAAAACACACTTAAAGACTTAGACTCTTGCTCTTCGCTTCTCAACTACTTATAGCTATCTTTTACACTTAGAGCCTTGCTCTGTTTATACAAATCCCATGGTCCGTGGACCATGGGTAGGCCGACATTACATCCAAAACTAGGGAGGACAACCCTATGACTCTAACATACTTCCGCGCCCACAATTTGTGGGGATTTACAACATTATTAGGCCAAAACATGGGCTTTGAGCCCCAAAACATGCCTTGGGGGGATTCCATGCCCAACAATATGCCAGAATAAAGTTACAAGACATGATTTTGAATAGTTGGGAAAAAATTGGAAAAGCAAGACAAACTTCCTATGGTTGTAACTTTCATCATGAAAGTCAAGTTCGAGTAATTAGATAATCAATATAAATCTATTGATGAGAAGAATGGTCCTATTAATCCATAATTTTGAATTTTGGTAAAAATTTTGGGGAAATTATCGAAGAAAGATACATGAGGTATAAACAAGAAAATTGGATAAACATACCAGGCTTCCTAGGGCCATAACTTTTAGCTCAGAAGTCATAATTGAGAAAACAAATAGATAAAAGAAAACTATTGATGAGAAAAATATGTCCATTAACCCAAAATTTGTGTTTGATGTAAAATAAAGATGGGTGAAAATTTCAAAGGAAAGCTACAAGTGGTATTAACGAAAGTTATTGGAGATATCAGGCCAAAATTAAAATAAGGACCAAAAGCACAGAGGATGCATAGGGGGGCCTAAAGTGAAGGAGAAGATGTCAAAGACATGGATATATATCAGCATGGGTAATTCTAGTACAAAATAAAATGGGCATGGAATGGATAGACTAGAGGACCACTAATGTTGTCGATCAAGGGCCCTCAGACAAGGAACTAGTGCCTATTTTGGTCTGTGGGCTAGTTCACGACATTGTTAAAAAAGAAAAATCCAATGATTTCATGAATATTTGGTTCAATTATTAACTAGACTATGTGATATAACAAGAACAAATGTTTGATAGTTTTGGGCCCCTTTATGGGTCATTTACATATCCTTTTTTGTTTTTTGAGGGTTTAAAAAAAAAAAGAGTATTCTCTGAGGCTTATTCATTAAAGGAAATAAAAGCAAGCCCAAGTTTTTCTCAATATCTGAAACTTTCTCACAATAAAAGCATTGTTCTATATTTCTTGTAGGCATTGAAATTAATACAAGACTTACCTTTCGACATGGATATCACGGACATACAAACACACACACACACACAGATATAAATCCATTTGCAATTAATACCTAAGGCAAATTTGTTGATTTAAATTCCATGGATTATGTGTTAGATATACCTTGGGGCCAAGCTATGGAACTTTTGCCCTACCCAAATTAGGCACTTTATTATTATAACCTTGAAGGACTGTAGTAATCAACCCGGTGACAAAATATGTAAGGGTGCCATTGCTAGAAAGGAAATATAGAAAAAAATGGATCTGTTGAAGCAAGCTCTAGAAATATACATTCAGATGTTTCAAGAAAACATCAAAAAATATTTTGTACTTGAATCAATAAGGCATCATGAAATTTTCCTAAGCCCCTTGAAATGGGAAGTAAGGGATGTGGAATAAAAGCTTGTGTGTAATAACACAAGATGAGCATTAGAAAAGTAGCACACTTGATTGAAAAATAGTTTATAATAGGTTTGTCATAGGTTGGTGACAATTTTATGATAGATATAACATGTTTATCATTGATTATAATAGGTTTGTGGTTAAGCGTAACCTTGTAAATAAGGCCAATCTTAATGAGCTAGGTTATCCCAACTCATTGTATCTTGATTGTGATGATAACAGGAAGGCCTGATGTCTAGAATAAAGAAGACTAAATAACAAAATCCTATACCATTGGATCAATTACAGTGAGTAAGTTGGACCAAAAAGTGATTGGTATATCATGCCATAATATATGCACTATAATAAGGACTACAACAATGAACTAGAAAGGTTCTTAGTTATTGAATGGCTTGGGTATACATATCTAGAAAACAATGATGAACAATTATGTAATAAAGAATCATTTGTGTGGATTAAATATGGGTGAAAGGTTTCCCATAAGATCGGTGAAGGATTGGATAAAATGGTAGTTCGTGTAACATGCCAAGATGCATGTAATGCCTTAATAGTTTCCAGTTGAATAGGTTGGAGCCATCGAAGAGATCCAAAGGAAATCTTGGCTTATGAATTTGGTTGTGAAATACTTCAAGTACAGGAAACTTGAAATAGTCAAGTGAACTATAAATGATTCTAATCATCACATGTAATTTAATTTCTAGTAAGGGATGATGGCGTAGAGTTGTGGAGCTCTGCATTGCTATGTTGGCATGTTGGTGTTGCCATTGATGTCACCTCTTGTAAGCCATGTTCTCATGATGTTGTAGAGGGATGTCATAGTCCCAGGAAGTTTGTAGAGAGTTGTCAGGATGTATCAAGCTCTCTCTTGAAGTTGAGCTATAAGATTGATAAAGGTTTTGTACTTATGATTTGATGTCTAGTACCGAGTCATGTTGAGTCATCCACATGGTTTCATGATGTCAATTTGTGTATGGAAGAATATTACACATTCCTAATCACCCCCCTGAAGCTGATTTGTAAATTTGAAGCAAGGAAGATGTGCCTTGACTTATGATCTACCCCAACTTCTCTAAAGCAACATTATGCATGTGACTAAAAGGCTCAATCCGTTGATATGCTATGGATGGGTCTTAGATATAGCTAAGGCTAAAATGAGGTTTTCTCTGGATTTTTCGCACACCAAATTTTTTTAGGTGTTTTACAATGGTCATGATCATAATTTTCTAGGAAGGTTGGAAAAGGTTGGGGAACTTCCAGAAGGTAGTTAAAATTGAAAATATCAATCATTAAGTGGAGTGAGTGGCTAGATTAAGTCAAGAATATTGATCCAAATAATTTTGGAGGGTGTGAAAAGAAATTTTGAGAGCTCTATCACCTATAGAAATTATTAGTTTAACCATATCAGGTAATTACAAATATAAGAAGGCTAGAAGTTCATTTGGTTGTGTCCCTTGAGGTGTGAGAGCATGAGTGTGCATGGTGTTATAAGATGAAATATTAAAAACTTAGTGATTGTAGCAAAATATTAATAATTTCATAATTTTCAGAGATCCATCATCAGTAGTGATTAAGAATGGTGTGTTGTGATTGAAGACAAGTTTTGAAGGGAGTGTGTGTGGAGAGTTGTTCTCTCATCAAGAGTGTGGCTTTGAGACTATTGGAATTTTATTCATTGATGTTATCCTATGTATTTTGCAACAATGATTCAGATCAAAATTTTCACTATTTATCCAGAATCATTTGTGCATGAAGTGGCAGCTTTAAGTGCATATTGATTTGTCTATTGTAGGAGTGGGTGCTCCAAGTTGGTGGTTTCCAACTTTCTCATTTCTAACAAGGAGTTGGTTCTCCATTTCTATTGGTGGCTAGCAGATGTAATGTAAATGAAAATATTTTTTAAGCGATAGATAATAAGAAGAAGCAACAAGCAATTCAATGGTTTTTTCCCTAGAGGGAGGTTTTTCCACCTAAAATTTAAGTTTCCTCATGTGATTTCGAATGTGTTTTTGTTCTGCATGTTTATTTTCATGTGGAATTGATACTTGAGCTCTGAATAAGTTTTATTTGCAATTTCTAATATTTCTAGAATATTGATTCACCCCCCCTCTTAGTATTACTTGTTTCTAACATGCTATAATTATTATTGTGAATATGAGGGAGAAGGGTAAGGATATTTATGTTAATATTGATATAGTGTCAGAAATACTTAAGCATAAAATGGACCTAAAGATGAATGCAAGGCAACCCAAGGCATCCAAAGGTTGTCGATATACAAAAATATGGTAGCAGCAATATGGGTGCAGAAGGATAATAAGGCAGAAATAAATAATGGAAAAGGATGTGAAACATAATGATTATATTGTTGAATTCCATGATATGTAAGCAAATGAGAAGGAGAACCACTTAAAACCCTTATATATTGTTGCTTTATTATGAAATGTTATATGTTGTATTTTAAGGCCTACAAATGTTGAAAATGCTAAAGATTGGTATAGCTAGGATGTGTGTGCACAAAAAGGCATATTGAGAAATATGTAATATGTATGAATGTAGTTTATCGAGCATGTGTGTGATGTTTCATTTTGATTGGAAATGATATTTCATGGTGTATAGTGATTTTGTGCTACTCATAGAATGGAGCACAAGGGAAATCAACAACAAATCATTAACACTGGAAAGGATGAACATAATAGCTAGAGACAATGAAGGTTTCTAACATGTCAAGTTTTCAATGGGTGTATACAACTATAATTAAATATTATATTACATTTTGGTAAGGGGTATTTGGATCCATCATACTCTTCTGATAGGAATGGGTATGCATGTTGGTTAAAGAAAGTATAGGACATGAGGTTTTTCATCCATGGCATATGAGACTGGGAACAAAACTCACTCTAGCTTGATGATATTTTATTTTAATGAGATATATTATAGTGATTCTTATAACAATTATTATATATAAGGCCATTCATACCCTTTTAATTATCCGGTTTAGTAGTTTGACCTAATTTTCAGATTGTAAATTGGGTATTAAATATTCAAAAAAAGTCTACAATAGTAATGCCAAGGTAAATAACAACAAGGGATTGATATTAATAATTAGCCTCAGTGATTTGTTCTCTTAACATGAAAAAAAATAGAATGGATGAAAAATGGTTTGATACATGTATGCCAGGATGGGATGTTATACAAATTCAGGCAGAGCATCAAGAAGAAATACAATTAGAAATGCGAGAACAACAATTAATGCAATGGCAATGAGGTTGCATGCAGTGATAGTGCTTCATTTTTTAGGCACTTGAAGGTCAGTTATGGTTTTATCATTGAATTAAAATTTTCCTTTTGAATTTTTTTATTAATGATTGCATGCATTTGGTTTCTTTTTCTCTTTGTGAAAGAAAGAATATACAAAAAATTTAACTTCTGCATATATTAATTCTAATTGTTTGATTTCCTCTAGGTGTGATGGTGACCATTTTAGGATTGCATGCCCATGAATGTGGGGCATGGAAAGGACCTCTACACCCTATTGGTGTATGAATGGCATAGGAAATGGAGAGCACCCCGAAATGAAGCCATTAGTGTGGCACAAGGACAATAGAATTGCAGCTACAAACTTTGAGCATAAAGTCATTATGAAATAGCAATTTTGGATTATGCATATAATGAATTCACTGATGCTAGTGCATAAATAAGTGGGGGAGGGATGTAATAGCCCATGTTTGCCACTTTCCTTGTAAAAAACATGTACATTTGGAAAAGGATGGTGAGCCAGAAACTAATTGAGACTGGTATGCATTTATGTGTATGTACATTTTAGGCTAGTGGGTTGAGTTATGAATATGGTTAAGGTCTATGTGGTTGTGTAATGAGCCTGAGGACCGTCACTATTAGGCTAGTGAGACGAGGCTTATTTTTGGGCCTACGTGCCTATGTGAATATGTTATACATGTTTTTGGGCCAATGTGCCTACGATTATTATATTCCTTTATAGGTAGTGAGGTCAAGGAGCTTGATAATGTAAATATGATGTAAATATATGAAAATTAATAATAAAAATGACCGGCTGCAGACCAAATCCATAGAAAAGAGTACGGGGAGACACAAATTCGATGGGAAAGGAAACAAAGTGTATATGATTATTTAATTATGGGAAAAGTGACTTTAGATGATGCCATGTGGCAAAGAGGAATCATGGAGATAAAAAAGAGGAATATTTTGTGTGTGGGGCAAGGTAGTCATTCAGTGATCTTGAAATCATAGAGGGATTTGGTCCTTAGTATTCATGGAGTCACATATTCAGGCATGGATCATAAATTAAGTTACAAAGAAGTTAGATGAGTGCTGACAATCAGTTTTTGGGTTGGAGGGTACCTGGAGCCTTAGAGAGAACCAGGATCTCCTAGAGTCACATAGTTGAGATTGTCCCTGGACAGTTTAAGAAGCCTTGAAGGTGGCGGCACATTCATGTGGAGAAGGGTGCACAACTTGGCATAAGCTAATGGGGGGTGTGAGAATGTAGGTTGGAGGCTAAGGCTATTGGGGTTGGTATCTTGGACCAATGTTGGTTGTCTATATGCATTTTTTAGTTTAAATGTTGCCTATGGAGTTAAGGCCCCAACTTGAGTGTAACCTATGGTTAAAATACTATGAAATTGATGAAGATACGATCAACACCCTCCAAAAAGTTTCCTACACGTGAATTTTGGAGCCTAATGAGGATTTAGCAATCTGTCTTTCCATAGTTGCTTCATGATTGATTAATGTTACACTGTTTTTTTAAATATTCTTATTGGTTTCTAAGTGTCGAAGTCACTTTCTCACACATCTTTAGTTTGCAATAAGTTCATGAGTACATTATTTTATGCAAACTTGAAAATGCATAAAATATTCCATCAAGACAGTCTCTGTGCAATGTTCAACCTATGTCGATAATCAGTGCGCACTTTCATTGACAGTCTCTTGCTTTTGGTTGCAATTATACTTCTATTTTGGTGAGTTTTTCCAACTGTCGCTTTTGCCCACCTTCACTTTTGTAAGTGTCACTTTCATGTTTACGCATATCACTTTTACTTGTTTTTAATTTGATAAGTGTCATTTTCATGTTATCTTTTCTTTGGCATGTATCACCTTTAATGTTGTTCGCATTTGCAAGTTTCGTTTGCACTTTTCTCTTACTGTTGCAAGTGTTGTCTCTTGGAATGGGAAGTGTCACACATTGTAAAATCAGAGTTGTGATTTGTTGAAAGAAGAAAATTTGGCACCAATGGATCCTATTTACCACGTAGACATGTCCCAGACCCATTCCTAAAGCTTTATGCATTATCGTACTAGTGTCATCACTGTCGTCACAAAGTATATCTTAAGTGTCACACGTGTTGAAGAGAGTCAATTTTACTTTCTTAAAAGGTATTTCTGATTCATTCTCCTACACTACTATGTCCTACACATCATAAGGAAATAAATTGAAAATATTCCCCAAGTCTTAAGCATTGTTGTACAAGTGTCATCATTGTCCTCGCAAAGTGTACCCTAAGTGTCACACTTGGAGCAAGTTGTTGTATTGTCCTCACATTGAGGGATCATGTTTTTCTTGTGTACTGAGTGTTCAATGTTCTATTGTCAATTTTTTTGAGTGTGTGTGATCATTCATAAGTTCAATTCCGGTCTCACTTCCACCTCATTCATCCCACACTTAGCCAAATCCTAAAAAACTTTCCGCTTGACCAACTTGACCTAACTCAGTCTCCTTGAACTGTGCATTACATATTAGCAAGGCTAAAGTTTCCCTCTTGCCTCCTAGAACTGTGCAATGCATAGTTCCTGCCTCCAAGGACTATGCATTTCATTGTCACAATGCTCAAGGATTTCCTCCCTATGCTAAGAAACTCCGCAATTCTACCTCTGAGTCAGTCTCTTGCTGCACATTCTCTACTATCAGTCATGAGATGCCTCCTTGAGTCCTTGAACTATGCAACTGCACAATCTACTAACCAGCTTCCCTACAAAACTATGCATTGAGTAGTCTTAGTGCTCAACCCTAGCCCCTTGACCTCAACAAATGTGTAGTTTATCCTTCTAGTCATTCTTATTCTAAGCATTGTGCAGTGGCAAGCTCAATATGTCTCCTTACCTCCATGAGCTACACAATTGTGCAATCCCTGGGCATCTATCTCTCCTAAATTGTGCATTGCACAGTCTCAAGGCTCAAGCGTGCTTCACTAAGATCCCCAACTATGAAGTATTCCTACCCAGGCTTCCAAAAGTACACCTTACACAACCTCAAGCCTCAAACCCTCACTCTTTGTCTCTATAACTATGCATTTCATAATCCCTAATATTTCCTCCCATTCTAGTACCCTATTCTAGGTCAACTAGTGGTTTTCATGAAGCAAATTAGACTAGGATATTTTTGGAATGATTTCATCTTGTCGTGAGTGGATTTCACTTGCTGGTACTATACCTTAGCATGAAAAGATGATGATTAGAGAGGAAGAGAAGGAGACTATGATGAATGACACTTGTGAAGAATAGAACCATGAGAAGTCATCGAGCAAGAAGATGAAGAGACATTAGCTTCGAACGGAAGATCAAAGATCAAGATCGCATGAGGACTCGATATCAATCAACCCCTTGGAGGCTGAATATAAAGCACATGCAAGATCCATCATGAAGATGAAAAGAAAGAAACAAAATGATCATCTTGGCAATGCCACATCATACGAAATTTCCATATCATCATTGCCAATGGTCATCTCAAGAGTCACATGTGTCATAATGTCTTGCCACATCATTTGTGGAATGTGATGGTGTAATTTCCAAAAATGGGAAAATGTAAAATATGTGGAAGACCAAGGGTCCCACATGGAATATGAAGAGTCACTATTGAGTTCTAAAGTTATATAGAACCTCAAAGGTCATGAAAGAATTCAAAAAGTCATTTTAGAAGTTCAAGAGTCATGAGGGAGGTTAAGAGTCACATGGGAGGTGAAGAGTCACCTCATTTGTTATAAATACACCCTCATAGCTCAAGAAAAGGAGTTTTGGGACTTGAAATTTCACCTTGGCTTCTCTAGCTTAGAATAGGAAAGAAGATCTTTCTTTGGAGGAGAAAGTGGTGACTTAATATTCCACTATTGGGGCTAGTCTGGCAGCATTGCACTTGAAAATCTTGGAATTTCCACTTAATATATGAAGCTCGATGAGCCAACAAATTTTCTTGCATGTATCATGAATATCATAATACTATGCTTTATATGTTTGCAGTATATGTTTCGTTCATATGTACCAAGGAAATTGAACTATTTTAGTGGATTTGGTACTTATCTTATTGAAAGTGTGTTGTATTTGGTTTTATGATCGTGGTTGGCTTGTGAACTACTTTGCAGAGTAACTTGTGATATTTATATGATTTTGTGTGTCTATTTTAGGATGGTAGTATTATTTTTCTTCTATAGGCTCACTCTCTATCTTCATGTCATAAAAGTACCTTATATACATTGCAATTGTATGCCTCACAATGTCAACTTACTTGCTTGTTTAAAAGAATGTTGTATAACATGTCATGTTAATAATTGTAGCTAAGTAAAATCCCTAAGGACAATGGAAAATAACCATATTTCTAGTTGGAGCTCCTAATCTAAAGGATGTGATTTATAATTGGGACTTCAAATCAAGGAGACCCCCTAGGTTGACATATTTCTATCACTATCAATAGTTGGCACTAGAAGGAGTGCAAGATGACAAGTTGCCTATTGAGTTTATTTTGGTTCTATAATACTAAATGGCCCTTGCCCAAATCATAATCCCTGAATTATTTTCTAACCTATCCCTTGGTAAACGTTTCATCTCCGTGGAACAATTTCATGGCTTCTCTCAATTCGAGTTTGATGGTGAAGGTGGTACATTCATAGCCAAACATATATCTAGTTTTCATGGTTTTTGTAAATCTAATGAAATTGATGATGAAGGTGTTATTTTCATCTTATTCACCCTCATTCTTGAAGGTCAATTTAAGTAGTGGTGTCAAATGTTACCATTTGCTTCCATCCACTCATTTGATCAATTTCTCAAGGAGATTCATTAAGCCTTTGACATGTATGATTATCAAGATGTGTGTAATAGAATTGATATGCTTAAAATGAAATCTGGTGAAGCTGTAGAGGATTTTATTAATTGGTTTTTTCACCTTTGCTATGAATTTCTCGAGGGAGTGATTTATTCAAATTTTATCAGTGAAAGGTTTTAGAGCTTGATTCTTCTCTCCTTAAAATCTTTAGAATCTGAATCCCTAAATGATTTTTCTCTCCCAACTTATGTTGATCATGAGACACCCCAAATTTGTGAGCAAAAACCTACTATTCCATTTTCTCACTGTCCTCCTTTTCCAGTACCAATTTGGGTGCCTCCTCTTGGTGATGGTATTAAAGTTGGGATATCTAAAAATTGAATTGTTGATCTGTCCATTCAACCTCCACCAAATTCCCATGATTCAGGTCCTATTGAGGAGAACTTGGAATGGTTTAGAAATTATACAGAGCCTAAAGTAAAAGTTGATCCCTTATTTTTTCAAAATTGCATTAATGTACATAATCCTAATCTTGAATCTGATCCAATTGAAAACACAATTTCCTGAAAGGATACTTTTCAACCTATACTGCTTTATCAACCTAATTCAAATTTTAATGATGTTAAACCTGTTGTTTCATGCAGTAATCAAGAACAAGGTAGTTTCATTTCACAGGTAGAGGAGAAAAGTGTTGAAGACTTGTTTCATCTTTCTTCTCTCTTTCAATAGAATGACCCTATATTTTAAGTTGAACATGGATCTTGTAATCTTGATAACCTATCAAATGATTTCAAATCCTTCATTCAAGTTGAGACTTTGGAAAACCATCACCATGAAATCACTATTTCCATTAACACATGTGGTGATGGATATCTAAGTACATCAAATCATATTTTTTCTTCTTTTGAAGGCTTAGATTTGCGAGGTACCAATTCACAATCTACTTCTCATAGTTTGAAATCTACATTTATGTGATGGGATGCTCTTTCAATTTAGAATAATTCTGGATTTCCTTTGATCCACACATCTTCAGATGACAACCCTGAAAAGTTAGGTTGTCAGGCTATTAAATCTTTAATATATGTCGTGGAATAAAATAAGATCAATATGAATGGTTCCTTAGTATGCTTATCTTCGATCATTATGATGATGAAGATAATCTCATGGAGAAAAACATGCATGTTGATCCGTTGTTCTTAAAAGCTCAATTTGATTTTAAAATTGGTGTTTATCCCCCTAAGTTTATTCATTTTTCCTCACCTTTAACACATTATTCATTGTACTTGGATATGTTGGATAAGTCTATTAGACCAACATATTTTCTTAGTTCTTTAGATCCTATTGATGGACGTATTTGACCTTATCAATATTGGGGGAAACCACCCCATCAGGGTCTCAATTAGACCCTTTTCCGTTTGGGATAATGGCTTCAACTAGAATTATGGGACCAATAACCCTTTAACAGAAAAAATGTTTGAAGTGGGGTGAATGACGATGATGAGTGATCATAAGTAATATACTCTAAGAAATTAATTGTAAATTAATGTAAATTATTATAGTACTCGGGTAATATGAAATCACATGTGCTAGAAACATGTCATTATAAACACACTAATATAGATTTTTATGAGATTATGATGTTAATTCAGTCAAAAGAAATTAATTTAATTAAATATGTACTTAAATTAATTTAAATAAAACATTACATATGATAAGTATTTCATTGTCCACGGTATGCCTTAAATTTCATTAAAACATGTCAAAAGTGATCATGAAATATTGACTAACTGAAACACATATACGTTAACAATATCAATAAACAATTCCTTTCAAAGCAAAGAAACAAAAAGAATGGATAATAGTACCTGTGAGACTGAGAATATACTCATTATGGAACTTTTGGTGGTTCAAATTTATATTAAGAATAAATTAAATATAAAAGTGCAATTTAAGTCCCTTCTTCTCAAAATTCAGAACCCCTACCCCTCTCTCAGAGAGGGAAATTTATAGTCAAAGCACAAATGATATTAAAAAAAAGCACTCCATTAATCTCTAAAGATAGCTAAATGATAAACGACCAATCAAGAAATTGTTATAATAGTCTTGAGCCAAGGATGAAGATTGATGAATAGTGAGTTGTCACAGCCTATAGACATCCAATAGACTAGTGATCTCAGGAGGATGCTTAGGCGTAGTCCTTATATGGCTAGTAAAAATAGCAGTCTTCAATGGTGACAACATTTGCGCGGTAACAATGGATAAGCACATGAGTACCAACCATTGGCTATGACGCTTCACTAGAAACTTCCAATGATGCTCAAGGTCAATCCTGGATAAATGCTCAATTATTTCAACCATTTTTTTACTATGCTCCAACCAATTTTTCAATAATGTCTTGGCATCTGGAAGTGAATCTTATAAGCAATTAGAAACTAGATTTTCTTATAACAAAGTAACATTTGCAGATTCAATGATAGTACTTGTAATCTCTCAGACCTCATTCACTACAACTTCAACTTCTTTCATTCTAATCTCCCATTTGCAAAAATTGATTAGCTTTCAAGCCTCATCAATTTTGGGTAGATTTTCTTTTCTTCCTTCTGTACTTTCTTGCCAACTCAAGAAAGCAATTAATTTCTCAATCACTTCATTAAAATAATTCATCATTTTGAACAAATGATCAACAAGAGAATAACCTATTTTACATTAGTCCTGAATTAACACAAGCTTATTATAAATTATATTTTTTTGATTCCTGAGTAGATAATTCAAATCTTTGGCTTCTTTCTTAAACTTTGTCAGTTGAGGATTATCACGTAATTTTTCTAAATTTCTCTGCATCTCTTCAATATTATTATATTTTATATTTGTCTCCTTATCATGATGTAATTCCAATGCATCAAACTTTTTATGTGATTCTGCTAATTCATTCTGCCACTATTCAATAATCTTCTTCTTTTATGCGTTGAATGTTTGTTCCATTGATATGGTCTTTTCTTCCTTCTTCTTTAGATGTCCTTGGATTTCTACAACTTTATTTATTGTAGCCAAAGCATATGATCCTGTGAACTAAGTTAACTTTTCTAACTCTTCTGTTGGTGCAACGAAATAGCCTTTCCACAAAACTTCAAAGGAAGAAATGTTTCCAGGTACCAATGCCTTCAATTGATCAAGATTTCTCCTCCTTCCTCCCTTTTTAACTATAGAATTATGCTGAGGAATGTAGATATATCTAAAGATCTAATTTTTTCCACATTGAGAGTGACCTCGACAGAAGGGAAAGATGTAATAATTTCAACATCTTCTGCTCATGAATAGAAGATTTATCAATAACTTCTCCTGACCTTATATTATGTTTAGTACTCTTAGAAGTATCATGAATATTGACCTGATGTGAGGAATTTGCAATTTGAGTGACTGTAGTTTGACCATTGGTCTTTGGATTAAGATTCATATGAAACTCATTCCAGGACTCATTCAATTTAGGATTAAAAATAAATTCTTCTACTTGTGATGTAGAAGGAACTATTATGACCTCTTGATGGCCTTAAGGAGGAATCACAGATTGTGAGGATGTACCAGGCTAAATAGTGGACATAGATAATTTTTCAAGAGGAGGTTTTATCAAATCTAGTGGAAGAGTGGCTATTTTGGAAGTTCTATAGTGAGTAAACTAGGATTTTTCTTCACTTGTTAATTATTATTTTACACATTGAAGCATTGTTGCATATGATGAAGGTTGTACAAACATGTCATCCAACTTATCTTCCTCATTAATGAACTTTCTAATTCCCTTGGAAGCAGTAAAGCTTTTTACAACAGAGCTTGGATCATACTTCCTGTTACAAATAGAGGGAAATTTTAGGGCTTGAATAACTAGGATTTCCTTTTCAGCATGATGGTAGTTTTCTAATACAAATATGTCGAATCTCACAAGAAAGACATGACATGCCCTCTTTTTTGATTTCTTCAACACTTTAGTAATACCATAGCCCACAGTCTGATAGGCTACCTCCCTGCTAACTAACTTATCTGGGATAAACAGAGGCAATACATGAGGGTGAGCAAGGTTGTCCCACACTATGATATAAGTGAATAATTCTCCACCAAACCAATTTCCAACCTTTCATAGATCATCCATAGCTTCTTGAGGCATTTTGGGTTGTCGAGATTCAAAAATGACCTCATATATCAGAATCATTACTTTATGACAAATATTGTAGATGTGATCAAAGTATTTGATTTCCCATAAGATGTCATGATAAGCGAATAGGTTTTGGGTCTTGAATGGTCCATTTCCAACCCATTGCAACAAAATCTATAGAAAAACATAGGGCATCTATAACATAAGCAGGCATGCAAAAAAGAGGCAACTTATCTTCAGAAATAATTCTAGCAAACCAGAAAGCTAAAATATAGCTGGCCAAGCTATCAGAAAGAATGGTAGCCCAATCAATATAAAACTGTCATAATCATCATCGATTAAAGGCACCCAACCATCCGAGAACTTTAACACATTAGGTAGTGCATACAAATGACACAACAAGGCCACGACATGGGAAAAAGGGGAAGCGAGGGAGTCGAGTGAATACTTACCATATTCTTTAGCTTTATTCCTATTTGGGTCTTTTCTCCATTCCCTAATTGGTATTGACGGGTGTCTGTGCTCCTTTATAAAGGCCTTGAAATATTCCTTAATATATATACATTCAGGATTTGGTAGATGATACATGCTTTGGATATCCTTACTGGTGAAATAATCAATCATTGTTCCCCTTTTGGTTTGAATGCATCTCCCAGAAATATCTGAATTCTTAACTACCCATCAGACCATGTTTGTATAAGGAAATAATCGTGGCCTTGTTGCAATTTTGTGAAGGAATGAGTTGGCTACATCCCTTGGAATGGCTTATGAGACAAGAGTTTTATCTTCCACCTTTAAAGTTATAATGGTATCCTTGGGTTCTTCATATTAAAAATTTTGGTAGATTTCTTCCCAAGAAAATATTCCAGCATCTCTAGTACATATTGTATCTAAGAAAAATCCTCCTCCTAGATTTTTGTCATTGTCATCTTCAACAAATGGGCATGTCTGTTGTGGAGTCTTCTTTTTGGATTTATTCTCTTTCTTCATTTCTTCTATGTATCAGGGATCCGAGGTCATTTGAAATATACAAACACAAAGGTCAGCAAGAAAATTGTTTTACAGAAGACCACAATGACGTAACTAGAAACACATCATAAAAAATCAATAGATAAAACAAAATTTTCATTAATTCGAGACTTTTATCCGTTCGAGGTCCATTATTATATCATTAAGTTATTTAAATGAATAGATGGTGGACCACGTGAAGATCTCCATGTCAACCACTTGAACAAAAATATCGAAGGACAATTTTGAATAAAGTTATGTTATGCAGTTTCTCCATGATGCAAAATTACAAGATATATAAGTTCCGTGATAGAATGTTATAATATACAAGAGTTTCTCGGAATGGGTCATTCTCATAAGTATTTTTAAATAAAAATTACGATATGAAAAGTCCTGATAGACAAAGAGTTGATATACTATATTAGAATCTCAGGAATTAAAATTCAGAAGAGGAAAATCTTGTAGCATTCTATTAAAAAGTCCCGATACATCTATTATGAGATTATTAATCTCAATTTAGAATAATGATTTGTTTCTTTAGTTTTTTTTTTTTTTTTTAATATTTCAAGGTTTTTCAAATTTAATTTCCCTTCTGTCTTATTCTTTTGAAAACTTAAGATAATTTAAAAAAAAAAATAAAGGGTCCCTATTATTATTATGACTTAAACTAAAATGGGGGGTTGTTGTTTACCACAACAATTGGTGATGCACTAGGTAAAATAGTTATCTCTAAATAAATTAATGAAATTAAAAGGAGAAAGTAATAAATATCAAAATGCTAAGTTTCATATTTTCTATAAAAATCTCTATGGAAAAAGAAGAGAAAAATTTCTTAACTACCTATGTATATGAAAGAGTAATTAATCTCAAAAACCCAGTAATTAATGTCAGTTATATTGAAGAGGAAAAGGCTATTTTTGAGTTTAACATAAAGATAGACTTTGATGTCATATGTAGTGCCACTGCTTCCAGAGGTGTCCATAGCCTCGACAGGGTTACGTTTTAACCAAGGAAATACTAGTATCCCATCCACTAGTAAATATTTTAGAGGAATTTAGTTCAAACTTTTTGTTGTTTTCTTTTCCTTGAAAGTCATTATCTTGGCTTGGTGACCAGATACTAACAATTCCATTCAAAAGTATTAATAATAGGGAACAAGCTGACTTTTGATGAGACCCCTTGTCTTATAATTGTTGGTTGTAATCCATTACCCTAGTTTGGTGACCATATTTTGTAATATCGCTACCATTACTACCCATGATCATGGTAGGTTGGATCTTGATGAGACCCCCTATCTTTCAAGTTTTATATTTTTGAATCACACTCTGTAGTATACCTGGGGGGGTATTATGGGGTACAGAGTGAAACACCCAAGGGAATAATGTAATAATGTTATGGGCCATAATTAATAAATAAAGTGGTTAACCGACATTATGCAAGGTATCACACAAATTTAGGAATAATGTGATAAGCCCAATGTATTATATGTATGGTATTGAGAGACCCATGGTAATGACCCATAATATTGCATGTATGAAGCCTATATAGAGGCTAAAGACTCCCTATTGAGGATGTCAATAAGTAGTTGAATGGTGTTACCCTACCTCAAGGGTTTTGATATTAATAAAGAAGAATTTCTATTTCTATTCTTGGATAAATCTTGATTTTCAGGTCAAATCTATTAAACACTCTAAAAACATTTAATTGATTATGGATGAGGAGGTAAATCCACTCAAGATATGAAGATGACAGATAGAGTCATAGGAGGCTAAACACTTTTTACAATCTTTGTATTTTTAGTAGCTTCTTAAAGTTATGGCTTGTGATGAGACAAAATTGTCCTTTTATAGATTTTAGTTTATGAGTAGTTCATAGAATAATAAGGAGATAGTCATTAATTCAAACATTAAAGATTCAATTTTTTAAGAAATTCTGAAACATAACATAATGATATCATACTATTAATAATTTTCCTTTTAAAAATGAATTTCATAAAAGTGATTAGACAATATATTAATACATAATACCCTAGTACAAGACCAAAAGAGTAGCACTCAACTAACCTAATAAAATAACTAAGGAAAATCAGTTTATACATATGATTATTTACATATTTACAAAGGTAGAATGAATTTCAAGAAAAATGTTTCTTTAGGATGATCCCATTTACAGGAAGGGACTCTTTCTTTCCCTAGAGGCCTTGGAAAATGAAATTTGATGGGCCAAGGTTTTCCATAATCTGAAATGGTCGTAATCAGAGTTTCTAAAATTTTGTGTGTTTACCTTTCTCTTCATGTGATTTGTCCCATTCCAGTACAGGATCACCAACTTCAAAAACTTCATTTCCGACTGAACTTGAATTGAACCATGATTTAATATTGTTTTTATGTTTAGGATAAGTTTGTTTTGCCTTATCCCTCCCTTCCTCTAATTTCAATAATTGTGAAATATTAGTTCAAGGGAAGACCATGATTGCTCTTCAATAGATTAAACTAGAGTTTACGAATGAAAAGGAACATTGGGGGGCCAGAACAACTTCTCTTCCATAAACTAAATAATAAGGGGAAGTACCTAGGGAATATTTATGAGTTATTCTATCTTCCCACATAGCAAAGATTAGAGTTTTATGTTAGTTTTTCTAATTTTCATCTATGGTTCATTTTATAATTCTTAAGAGTTTTTTATTTGTAGATTCCATTAATAATAATTTGTATAATATTTAATATTTAATCCTCTTTTTAACTAAAATTTAGTTATTAAGTTTCCAGAAAAATAGGATGCATTATCAAACATAAGAGTGCTTGGAAGGATAGACCTGGTAATAATATGTTGATCAATGATTTCAATTACAACCTTAGAGTTAACCACTTTTAAAGGCACTGCATCCAACCATTTAGTAAAATAATTGGTAGTAGTGAGAATGTATTTATGTTGCTTCGATGAGTGAGGAACAATCTCACATATAATGTCTAACCCCCATTGCTCAAATGGTTATTCAATATTCACTGGTTGCAATGGTAAAGCTTCCTTCTTTTCTTTCCCTGAAGTAGTTGGACAAAGTTTACATTTCCTAACATATGCATGCACATCCTTGAATAAATTTGGCCAATAATATCCAACATGGAGAATTTTGTGAGCAATAGTATCTCCACCATAGTGTCCACCAATTGGTCCATCATGCATTTCCTGTAAAATCTTTTCATATTCTGATTTTTCAAGACATCTATGCAGGACATAATCATAATTTTTTCGAAATAAAATACCATTCAGAAGTTGATAATGGTTTTCTTTTAGTCTCAATTCTCTTTTATTTTTAGAATCAAGTTCAACTGGTGCATAGCCATTCTTTGAATACAATATCAGATCTACATATTGAGATTCAGCGTTTACAAGGCATACCTTTGACATTTCATTATTTTCGCCCGTATCAACTTCAAATGTATTCTCGAATGTGCCAAATAATAATCTTCAAAAACATTGTCCTCTAATAATGTTAGCAGGTTTAATTTCAAGGTTGTATTCTTGTAAAGCCATGACCCCATTGGCCCTCTTTTTTTCCTAATTCTCTTTGAATTAGTAATTGTCTAACAACTGGGAATGGTACAATTACCTTTGTATGAAACTTTAAGGGGAAGGGCATAAAATGTTTGATTTATTTGAGGACTTCAAAAGATTTCTTATCAGCATCCAAGTAATTTAACTCTACTCCCTATAATGTTGAACTGAAGAAGGAAATAGGAGCTTCTACTTATTCTTGATTCTTTTGACTCAACACTGATGTGTATGAGTGATCTAAAGCAAAAGCATATAAAAATATTATCTAGAATAACTAGGAGAATATAATGAAGGATCATTAATAATAGCCTATTTGATGGATTCAAAAGACATTCTTTCATTTTGTCCCCATTTATAAATTTCCTTCCTTTTTATCATATTTTGTAGTGGCATAACAATTTGTGAAAAGTCTGGCACAAAATGTTTGACAAAATTAAATTTCCCTAGAAAATATTGCATTAACTTTTTACTATGTGGCAAAGGAATATTAGAAATGGCTTTGACCCTTTTAAGATCTATGCTAATTCCATCTTTTGAAACAACAAATCCTAAAAGCTTTCCTTCAGTCAAGGCAAAGAATGATTTCTTGGGATTAAGTGATATTCGAAACTTTCTGCATCATTCAAAAATATGTTTTAGATCATGAAGATGATTCCTTCTCTTTTTAGAATAGATTGTGATATCACCCAAGCAAAAAACTATTGATTTGTTTATCAGACCTTTAAAGTTATATCCATTGCTCTTTGAAATGTTGCTCTTGCATTTATGAGACCAAAGGGAATTTTTTGATATGCAGACATTCCCCATTTGGTTCTGAATGTTGTCTTCAACCTGTCTATGGGATGAACAAGAATTTGATTATACCCAAAAAAACCATCTAAGAAAGACATTAGTTCAGAACCTACAACTAATTGTAAGATATGCTCCATAGGAGGCAAGACAAAATTTTCCTTCTCAGATGCTCTATTTAAATTACGGAAATCTATACAAATTCTAATATCCCCATTATTTTTGTAGCTGGAACAAGATTTGATAACCATTTGGAATTTTAAATAGGATGATGATTTTAGCTGTGAGAAATTTATTCAATTTAGTTTTAATCTGTGAGTTAAGATTTTGGTGAATCTTTATGAGCTTTTGTTGTACAGGTTTAACATCTAGTAACATCAATATTGTATTCTGAATGATATAAGTATCATAAGTTTTTAAATCATCATAACTCCAAGCAAAGACATCTTTGTATATTCTAAGCAAATGAATAAAAACAAGTCTTTCATCAGGAGAGCGTCCAAATCCTAGATTTATGTTTTATGGTTTTTCTCCAAACCTTAAATTGATGAGTTAATATTTTAAAGTATTGCTTTGGAGCTTGCAATTAGTTGATTTTTTAAAACTATCTTTCAAATCATGAAGATCTTCTAATTTTACCACAATTTTTGGCAATGAATTTTCAGTTCGTTCATCACCAGAGGAAATATTAAGATTATTATCGTGCACATCCTCATCAATAATATGATCTGTGTATGTTCCTTCAGATGTCAGAAAACTCATAATATCATTGTCGTCATTAAACACTCCCCAATTAGTAACGTTATTGGCGATAGAGTGTTGAACAATCAATTCAGTGGAGAACCTATCAGGACTAAAGTCCTCAGGAGGAATGATGTTATATAACCAACTCAAAAATAGATAGATAAATGACTTAAAAATTATATGCTTCGAGGGGGAAATTTCCTTTACATTATATAATTGAACAATTCTTAGATTATTCAAATGACAAGACCTCCTTTGTGCATATAGGAGTCTAAGGTGTCACAATTTAATTAGAGCCTACATAACAATAATAATGTAAGGGCACAACAATAACAATAGTGGGCTTCTATGGGGCACAACAATAACAATATGGGTGCTACATGGGCACAAAAATAACAATAAGGGGGCTACACTAATATTTTAGGGACCTAACATGCCCCTCTCCTTCAAAAATGTCTTGTCCTCAACGCTTGAGTAGTTTTGGATGCTTGTGTATAAAATTATCATCCTCGAATGTGGAATCTTTTGCGAGTAAGTTCTTCCACTTAATGAGATACTCTCAAATTGATCGATTCTTTAGATGTCAAGTTCTTGTTTCCATGATTGCTTAAGGCTCAAATATTATTTATCCTTCTTCATCAAGTTCTAGAAACATTGTTTGAACTGGAATCTTGTCACTGATAACCTTCTTTAAGGATAGAACATGGAAAACTGGGTGTACTGGGAATATGTAGGCAACTCCAATTTGTATGCCAAAGTACCAATCTTTTGCAACACCTTGTAAGGACCATAGTACATGGGTGATAATTTATTATCCTTATTATATTGCTTGAGATACATATTTTTTTATGGTTGTAGCCATAAAAATACATAGTCGCCTACATCAAAACTTCTTTCATTGCAATGCTAATCTGCCTATTATTTCATTTGATTCTACACTAGAGTGAGGTTATCCTTTAAGAGTTGAATAAATTGTTGTTGATGCGTGATGTGATCTTCCACTGCTTGAAACATGAAATTTTCTCTTAAAGATGATGCGATGGATGGTGGATGATATCCATAAATTGCCATAAATGGGGTCATTTTTGCTATAGTATGGAATGAAGTGATATACCACCATTCAACTAGAGGTAACCACTTGACCCATTGTGTTTTTTATCATATATAAATAAAAAAAAGATATACTTACAAACATTTGTTCACTATCTCAGTTTGGCCATTAGATTGAGGATGATAAGATGAGCTATGAGCTAATTCAGTAACAAGACAATAAAATAGTTTCCTCCAAAAATTTCTAGTGAAAATAGGATCTTTGTCACTTACTATAATCTTTAGGTTTCCATGAATCTATTGAATGGTTTCCATAAATGTATTAGCAATTGTATTGACTTTAAAAGGATAATATACTGAACAAAAGTAAGCATAATTGGTAAGTCTATCATCTACCACCATGACGACACTATTTCCTTCATACTTGAGTAAACCTATGATAAAATACATTGAGACCTCCTCCCAATGCTAACATGGAATGGCTAATGGTTGTAACAGATTCGGGGTCCTAATTGTCTCAACTTTATTTTGCTATTAAACCAAACATTCTGCCACAAACTTCTGAATGTCAGATTTAAGGCTATCCCAAAAAAATTCCTTCTTGACCCTATGGTAAGTTTTGAAAAATACCAAGTGCCCTCCTAAGGAGAGGTGTGCAATTACAAAAGAATCTTTTTTTGAGTTGGGAATTATTACAAAGATATAAGCGACCTTTGTACCATAATGAATCCCTTTTCCAGCTAAATGTATTAGATGTATTGGGATATTACTGCAACTTTTGAATGAGTGACCACACTTCTTCATCATTCTTCCATTCATCCCTTGCTTTGGTTATCCACTCAGGTTAGATAATAGAAATGGGAAAAAAAAAATGCTTCCACATCCTAATCATTTCTTGAGAGTGCATCTGCAACAACATTTTGCTTCCCTTTTTTGTATATGATTTCAAAGTCATAACCCAACATATTTGTCACCCATTTTTTTGCTCTTATGAAGATAATATTTGTTCCAAAAGGTATTTGAGACTATCATGATATGTTTTTACCTTGAAGTGTCTTCCCATTAGGTAAGATCGCCATTTCTTTAGTGCATGTAGTATTTCCATCATCTACTTCTCATAAATAGGTTTGTGTAAATACTTTCCTTTGACTGGACGACTTTGAAAAGTAATGCATCTTCCTTATTGCATTAAAATAACACCAATTCCATTTCGTGAGGCATCATATTCCACAATAATAGTTTTTGTGAAGTCTGGCATAGCTAATATCGATGATTAGCACATTGCCTCTTTAAGAAGTTCAAAGGCCTCCGTTGCTTATGGAGTCTATTGAAAATTCATATTTATTTAGTAATTGGTGAGCTCCAGTATTGCAACAATGATGATGCAACTCCTGGGACTCCCTACTTTACTTTTATCAACCTGGTAGTTCATAACAAACTTGGAAGCGATGGTGCTATATTCACAAGTACTAGCTCTTACTGCAGGATGTCACTTGATCAGCTAGCACAAGTTCGCTAGGAGCTTAAGCCAACTTCTATGAGTCCTTAGAAGAAGCTTTTAACTGTGATGGATGAAAGCAAACTCAAAAGAGGTTAGTCTACTTGCAGAAAGAAGATAAAAGCTGAAAGGAAATGCAAACCCTAGTTTTACCAACCCTACTTGTGCAAGAAAAGAGATGAAAGCTGCTGAAATGGATGCCATTAACTCTTGAAAAGGTAAGATGCATGTATTTAAGCTACTTCTAAAGGAAAATATGGAACAAACATCTTTTTGTATTTTTTATTAATTTTATGCAGAATCATTATGCATGTATTTTAACTATTTTTTACTATGCAAAGGTTTATTGGCCAAAGGAAATGGAGTGGGCATTTGCAGGAGGTTGGGAAGGTGAGAAGAGGACCTAAGGGGTCCCTAGCACCTTCTAGAGAATCCCACAGTGATCAGATCTCAAAAAACTACTCGCCTGAACTTCTACAGGAAGTCTGCAGGCGATCTACAAGAAGTTCTACAGGCACAGACCAAAAGTGGTTTTTAGAGGGTTGATGGTGGAAAAACGGTGGGCAAGTGGAAATGAAGGATGGATAAGGATGTTAAGGGGTATAGAATCTGGTAGATGAAGCTTAGGAGTGAATAAGATGGTTGGAGTTGTTCAAAGGTGAAGGAAGCAATTTTTCACAAAAACGTGGAAATTAGGGATGTTTGGGAAAGCATGGAAAACGAGTGAAGAAAACCTTGGGAAAGAGACTGGAACAGGTTGCATGATGAAGGAAGGATAGGCTAGAGTGTTTTACAGATGCTCTGCACACTTCTATTCAAAACTGATCCAGTCAAGGCTAAAAAACAGAGATTTATCTATTTTGACCTAATTCTGACCTAGAAAACCAGAAACGTGATGAACAGAAATTTATAGACAAGAAATCATGAAAGAAAGATATGGAAACTGAGTAATAATAGATCGAAACATGAAAACACAACTGATATCAAATTTTCCAACTTAAAATCTAACACTAGTAATTGCATTGGAAGGAAAAAACAATGTTTTTGTGGCAACAAGAGTGCCTTGGTCTCTGTTCATGGTCCCAAGGAGGGAGAAATGAGATCCTGGACTACTTGATAGCCTTTTGTGGATCTTATCTTTTACCAAACTCTCAAATCAACCTGAAGCATGAACAACTATCTTAATCATAAAAAACAACCTAAGTAACAAAGCAAGATCTTAACCTATATAACAGAAATTATTCTATGAATGCAAGAAAAACACATAAAAGTACACAAAGGAGGTATTAGCACTTGGGTTGGTCCCAACACTAAGAGCTACAGCCTCCTAAGAAATCTCAGAACTGGTGCAAAGCGGAATTCATCTTCATTAATAAAAAAATAATAGTTACATCACAAAAACAGTTTGCAAGAACTTGAAAATGCGCTGATACAGGGCTGCACTAAAGTGCGAAAATATATTATTCATTGGCTAAACTACTAAGGCTTGAAGCCTTCCTACTTATGCAAATGAGGACTCCCAACAATCATCCTTAATTTTAGGAGTTTGGCTGCCCAAAACTGCAGTTAATCAACCACCTCACTAGACCTGCTTGGCTGCCCCTTGAAATCATCTTTGGTGGGTTGTTGAACTCCGAGCTGATGGTGGAGAACTCAAGGAAGGGGTCATTTAGTACAGGAGACACCCATCCTATAAATCCTCATCCTTTTTTCTTCGTCTTTGGCTGCCAATTTGCTCATAAATGCCTGATCTTGGTCCAAAAATGTCCAAAAATATGCAACAAGCACATATTAGACTTTGTGGTCAAGTGACTATTCCCATTCACTCAATTAACACAAATATATTCAAAAGCATGCATAAAAATATGAAGAATGGTGGATTAAATGAGAATAATAGGCAAAATGAGCCCATAAAGTTACCCATTTTTGGGGCTCATCATCACCCCCCTGCTGAATGGGTTGCTCATCCTATGAGCAACTAATCCAGCTCTTCATCCTTGATCACCTTAACTGCTTCCCTGACATCCCATGCTTCTGAGTTGATGTCATCTTCTCTGTCATGAAACCCTGCCTTTCTCTCTACTTCCTCCCATTACCTATGTTCTTCTTCTTCCTTGACCCCTTCTAGTAGTCCTAAGAGTAATGGAGGACTGAACTTTAGGACAATCCAGTTGGCCTTCAGGTTTTGCATTGACTGTTTATAAAGGGGCGCTCTTGCCAAATCCTCTCTTATTCTGATTGGGGAGTGATACTCCCTGATCTTCAAGCTATAGGATAGTGTATTCCATCTCCTCGTACAAGCATGAAGACAATCATCCCCAAATAATATTTCCATGTCCTCAAAGTGGGCAATGGCTTGGGCTTGCCTTTCGACATAATTTGGGAGAGCTTGAGGGTTGTTGGCAAGGAGTTGGTGAGCATATACTAGGGCTGAGGGGTCTTCTGGTTCTGCCCTGATTAGCAGGGGCTCATTCAGTTCTTTGGCCATGATTTGTTGAACTTCCACTGCCCTTTTTTCTTCATGGCTCATCTAGGAAGCCATAGCCATGAGTTGTACATCTCCTAATGTGGCTTTGGGGTCCCAAAAGTTCATATCCAGGAGTTCCATATTATATAAATAAAACTCTGCTAATTTGGCCTTATCCTCAACAGGACTAGTGTCACATAGATGCATAAATTGACCATAATGTTGGAAAGGGATGGTGCCCCTTTGGGCCAATGTTTTTATTTGAAACTAAATTCATTGGTCTTTAAGATATAATGCATAAGATTTGGCTAGTTTTCTACATTGCAAGGCTTCCATTGCCCAGCTGGCCATGCAGGCCATCTGGGCTTTTCTTTCCTGCAACTGTTGTTTCAGCATCAGTATTTCAACAGCTGCCTAAGACTCCTTCTCCTGTTGCTGCTTTATCAATATTTCCATATCAGGTTGTGCCTCTTCCTTGGCTGTTGTTCCTGTGCTATTTCCTTTCCTGCCAGGGGACCTTCCTGTAGTGGGTGCTCTTTAGAAGTTCGTATCATGTCTGCCTTTTGAGCTTGCTACTGTTGTAACTGCTTTTTCAGCAATGCATTTTCCTCATGCAGTTGGGCTCTTTTACTGCTTTCATTGTGTCTCACCATGGCCAATTTTCTTCTCAATTCTTTCAGCTATTCTTCTAGGTGGCCTATGTTTGCAACTCCCTTGGATTTAGCAATTCTCATCCAAGTATGAGTCCTAACCCGTTCCTGTTCCAATGCAAAGAAAAGTGGTATAACAAACTTCTGTGGGATGATTTTCCCACTTTATAACAAGTTGTAATATGAGCCCAAACTAGGCTGAGGGCTTGGTTCAGGTATCTTCTAAGTCTTGTCTTCTTCTTGTGATTGTTTCACTTCCTCCTCTTCTAATTTTTCAGTCTCCTTTAACTTACACAATGTTTCCTGTAGAGAAGTCTTAGCTTCCTATAGAACTATTTCGTTGTCCATCAACCTAATTTTATCCTTCTAGGTGGAATTCTTGGGACTTCCTCTTTCTTAAGTCATAGATATCTTGGAGGGGGATTCCTCCTTCTATTTAGTAGGTGCATCTATGATTATGATAGGTTCCTTCGATGAAGGCTAGGACTTGCCCACCTTTATCTGGGTGCTTTTTCTAGCTTTAAAGTACATGGAGGTTTTCCTTTTTCTCTTTCCTTTTTGTTTTGTAGGTGTGCTTAATGTAGAAAGCACGTCTACTACTTCCCTTGCCAACATCTCAGGAGATTTCTCTTTCTGCTGTTCTTTTCCTTCACTTCCTATAGAAATCTTTATGTCCACTGTTTCTACCTTTGTTATTGATATCTCAGGGTGTCTCTTTTCCTTCTCTTGCTAGTTTCCTACTGTGGCTGTGGCAACCTTCTTTTGGGCTTCCTTGGCCTTTTTCTTTCCAATATGTGTCCTTTTTCCCTTCTCTGTTATTGTTTTTGTCTCCTTCTCTATTTTAGGCTCAGCAGTTTGGTCAAATTCCTCTTTCTCTTTATGTTCTTCCTTTATTTTTCCCTCTTCTTGAATGTCTTGTACTCCCTCATCATTGTTCTTCTCAATTTCTTCAATTTTCTCCCCCTCATCACTGCTAGATGGGCTGATGTTCTCAACCAAAGCTCTAATGTCATCATCCCTGGAAATATTTCTAAAGATTTCCCAAGCTATGGGGATATTATAGGTGTGTAAAGAATCTTGCACCAATAGTTTGATGAGCCCATGGTGGGCCAACTGATATGGGATCCCTGCATTTAGCTTTGTACCACATTCAATTAAGGATTGAAGGAGGAAATATGGAATGCTCAGTTTTCTAGCTAGAGGCAAGTGTATCCCATACCTCAATTCATGTAACAACTTGAAATGATATTCATAAATGTTTCTGAACCTCCCTTCACATGTGATATACTTCATTATTCGATAACTGACTTCACTCCAGAGAGGAGGCAAGCTTGTCCTTCTAACCCCGTTTTTATCTTCTACAGGATGCTCCTCAACAAAAAAAATGATTTCTTAGCAACTTGTCCCAATGATTTCTCCTCTTCACTCCAAAGGAGCCCCAATGGTAGACCAGTAATTCTACTGATGAAATCAGGGGTAAGTTCTAGGGTCAAACCTCTAAAACTAACTGTGGCACGTGTCTTCTAATGTGGTCTTAGGGACATCAAAAACTGTTCAGTCACCTCCTCATCATAACCCTGAATTCTGTCAAAGAAGGATATCCAGTTTGCCCTAGTGAAAAGGTCCACCACCTCAGGGTGCTTGTGCAATTCGCTAGAGTTTAAGGGTTCTTTCCTTATGAATCCTCTTGGCATGGTGTTGAGTGATTTTTTTGTGTTTTAACCAAAAAAGGAAATGCTCAAGTGGAAAAAAATAGTGAATCACTAAAACAGAGGATGGATGAATTCGGTTTGTTTCTGAGCCTAAGAAGGAATTTCCCATGTGCTACTTCCCAACATCAAATGGCAATAATTCCCCTGTTCTAAACTGCTGCCACCTTGAATTTGACTTTATATTTTTGAAAAGAAAGAATTTTTCTATAGAACAGAGGATAAGGACATAGGTTCTTTTCTCAGCACGTAGATAGATATGCATATTCTTTTTTTTACACACACACATGCACATAGGCTGGACTTTACTGCTGCATGGATCTTTCTTACAGGAGAATTTGAAAAAGGATGAGGATATTCCAGATGCAGAGAGAAAAAGAAACTGTGTAGACTCAAGGAGATATGTAGGCAGGCTTTCACTTTCTTCAATGCACAAGCAGACTTTCACTCTCTTTTTCAATCTACTGTCGTGTTCAATTCACCACCTTACTCAAATAAATCATGCACAGAGAAGTTTTCCCAAGCCTACCTCATCTTAAGCTTGAATTTCTATGAAAATCCTGGGTTTCCTTTCTGCAGAGCTATTCTCTGCCTTTCCTATAGAACCCTTCCTGTATAAATCTCTCGGCTCCTATAGAACAAAAGTGTGCTTCTTGTAGAGCTCGATAGGCAGGAGACTTTCAAAAAATAGGTAGAAAACTGGTGGAGGATGACTGGCTAGCTACTCTGGAAGCGGTGGATGTGTACTCCAATCGAGAATGTCATGAGTGCAGAATGAACAAAGGGTGGTGAATGTTTCAACTGAGTTGTCTTTTAACTCCATGCGTGATTCGTGGTGAGGAGATGAGGTGTCCAGACTGGACCGTTGATCCTATGTCACAGCCATAATATTTCTGCATGTTGTTGGACCACCATCACCTCCCTTTCTCCTATCATCCACCGTCGCCACTACCTGTCCCAAATATTTCTTCCTGAATGGACATTCCACACATGTTGGCTACGTATCTGATCGGCAGTTTTGAATTTAACAGGGCTCATTTGGATTCTATGAGGATGTGTAACTGACCAAGGGTGGCCAGTTAACTAGCCACCAATTCTATTCAATTCGAACCATTCCCATAGTCACGCAACCTTGAAGTATGATTTATGCAATTGAGGAATAGGTTTAGGCACTTACCTGCGCAGTCACGACCATGTTATGCATCTTTCGGAATTTGGAACCCATTTCTTCATTGTTGTTGTTGCTTGCACTATGCATGCTTGGCCTTGGGTTGTTACTAATGTTCACACATTCAAATAGAGCTCCAACTTCCTATGCCATACTCTGCTATCCGTGACTATGGAGTATGTCTTTCAGAGGGATCAGCTACTATAGGAATCTTGTAGGATTCCCTGTAGCTGCTTCTCCTCCTGGAATGCATGCTAGAATGAGTAGGGCTACAATTGTTGACGAGGGTTTTGGATGATAAGGAATCTAGATGGAAGGTATTAGGTATGGTGAGTGAAAAACTGCTGCTTTGATTTGTCATTCAAAAAAATTTCACTTGCAGCATGAAGGAAATAGGATTTCTGTGTGTGACTGTGCAGGGACATAAAAACGGGTGCAATGGAGGTGTACAGGGATGGAAAAAGGGCGACATATGGTGATGGAAGGAAGCAAGGAGGTTTACAGGACTCATAGACAGATTCCCAACCCTCGGGTCCTCTTCTGAGACCGATTTTGGCTTTTCTGTAGATTCTACAAGATCCTCTTGTAGAAGATATGGAGTTTCATGTAGGAGGTGAAATTTTAGACCGAATGAGACCAAATCTTGGGAAAGGGTAATGGTCATGGAGGAATGGATTGTGAGGGATGTCTGCAGCCTGGTCATGTCCTCTATCTTTGTCTTATGCGATCCTCCTAAAACCTATAATGATCTTCCTGTAACCTGCAATTTATTCAACAAAAATTAGGTTCATTTTTCTTTTTCTTTTTTCCTTTTTTTAGTTTGAGACAACTGGGGTGCCTCCAGGAGGTTTTCACCCTCACTATCTTCCCAGTGCCTCCAAGAGGTTTTCACCCAAGGATCTTTTATTCATTTTTACTTTTTTTCTGTGTTTTTCTATTATTATTTTTTTTGCTCAAGGTGTGGGTGGAGTGGAGACAGGGACCTGCTCCACTACCAGCACTGATTTACCCAGATTTTCAATGAACTCTTGCTTAGAAAGGGGCTTCCTGTAGATTTTCAATCGATGCCCATTGACAAGCATGGGTACGACTTCTTCATCAATGGTCCTAATAAGGACTGAACCCTTGTCATTGCATTTCTCCAATGTATATGGTCCCAAACATCTTGTCCTTAGCTTTCCCTTGAAATCCTTGTATCTTGAATCATATAACAACGCCCAATCTCCTAGCTAAAATTACTTTTCTTAGAGGTGTCGATCATGCCATATCTTTCTTTGAAGTTGGACTACCTCTGAGTGGAGAAGGGCCTACATTCTTTCTTCATCTAATCCATTCAGGTGAAGTAATCTTTCCTGTTGTGCATGACTGAGATCTAGGTCCAGGTGAGCTCCCAACCTCAACGTGTTATATTCAAATTCTACGGACAAGCAAGCCTTCTTCCCATAGACCAGCTCATAGGGTGTGAACCCTGTTGTAGTTTTCCAAGTAGTGTTATAGGCCAAGGTGGCCTCAACCAAATGATTTGCCCAATCTTTCCTGTTGTTTCTCACTACCTTAGTAAAAATCCCTTCCAAAGCCCTATTATTAACTTCCACCTGTCCATTTTCTTGCGGGTGATAAGGGGTGGAAGTTCTATGCTTAATCTTTTGATGAGTGAGTAGGTCTTCAATCAGGTTAGAGGTGAACTAACTTCCTTGATCTGTGACTAATTCTCTTGGGTAGCCAAACTTGTAGAAGATATTTTCCCTCAAGAACTCAACTAATTTTTCTTCTGTTGTTGCTTTGATTTCCTTTGTTTCCGCCCACTTTGTTAGGTAGTCTGTGCACACAATGATGTAGGACTTCTATTTTGAAGGAGGGTTGATAGGACCCACAAATTCCATGCCCCACTTCTCAAATGGCTCGAAAGTCACCTGAGGCTGCAAGGGCATCTCATCCTTTGGAGTAGGTTTCCCCATCCTTTGAAATCTGTCACATTGGCTGATGTATCTTTTGACATCTTGATGAAGAGTGGGCTAATAGTACCCTACTTTTAGAATTTTGAAGGAAGTTCTTTTTGCTGCAAAGTGGCCTCCATAGGGCCCATCATGACAGGTTAGGAGGATTTCAAAAACTTCCTCCTCCCTGACACACCGCCTCAAAATCTGATTTGGGTAAAATTTAAAAAGGTTGCCCCTAGTCCAAGTGAATGGGGCACTTTTCCTCACAATCTTGCTCTTCTCTTTGGAGGATAGGTATGGCAGGAATTAAGTTGAAACCAAATAATTTGTATATCAGCAAACCATGGAGAGAGTACTAAAATAGCAAACAGGTGTTCATCTAGCATTTGATCATCCACCATCCCTTCTTCACCTACAGGAAAATCTAGTCTAAACAGAAAATCAGCAATAACATTTTCCTTACCTGGCTTATCAACAATGGTTAAATCAAATTGCTGCAATAAAAGTAACCATCTAATGATACGATCATTTACATCAGGTTTGTTCATCAAATACCTAATTGCAACATGATCAGTATGCACGAATGTTTGATAGCCAGTGATGTAGTGTCTAAACTTGCTTAGGGAATAGACTACAGCCAGGAGCTCTTTCTCGGTTATAGTATAGTTTAATTCTACCTTGGACAGGTTTTTACTGACAAAATATATGGCATACTGTAGCTTCTCTTCAACTTGTCCTAAGGCTGCTCCTATGGCTTTGTTTGAGGCATCTGTGTGAATGTGGAAAGGTAGGGCCCAGTATGGACCTCTCAAGATTGGGGCAGTTATCAGCTTACCTTTCAAAGCATCCAGAGCCTCTTGACAGTTGTTAGTCCATATGAACTCAGCATCTTTTCCCAAAATACCAAATAGTGGAGAGGCTAGGTTATTGAAATCTTTAATGAATCTTCTATAATATCCTGCTAAGCCTAGAATATTCTGAACATCTCTTACTCTTTGAGGAGGCAAGACCCTTTAGATAAGAGCAATCTTGTTGGGATCCACCTGTAAACCTTGCTGAGAAATTGTATGACTTACCACGGTCCCTTCAGTCATTAGGAATTCACATTAATCGGGACTGAGGGAAAGGTTCATTTCAATACACTTGCCTAAAAATTTCCTCAGGTTAGTCAGAGCTTCTCAGAAGTTAGAACCATAAGGGGTAAAGTCATCCATATAGATTTCCACTGAATCATGAACCAGCTTAGCGAATATACTCAATATCGCTCTATGGAAAGTGGTAAGAGCATTGCATAACCAAAGGGAAGGACTCGGTAGGCAAATGTACCCCATGGACAAGTGAAAGTGGTCTTATCTTGGTCTTCCGGGCTGATTTGGATCTGATTATACTTGCTAAACCCATCAAGGAAAAAAAAGAACTTCTTCCCTGCTAGGCCGTCTAATACTTGATCTATGAAAGGAAAAGGGAAATGGTTCTTCTTGGTAGCTTTGTTAAGTTCTCGATAGTCTACATAGATTCTCCACTTCCCATTTTTCTTGGGTACAAGCACCAAAGGAGAAACCCACTTGCTATCAGAGATGGTGTAGATGAATCCTGCATCTAGCAACTTTTGCAGTTCTTCTTTGACAATGTCCTTAAGGGCTAGATTCATCCTCCTCTGAGGCTGCGTAACTGGTTTACAATCCTCTTTAATGTAAATGCGATGGGTACAAACTGAAGGGTGGAGTCCTTTCATCTCCTTATAGCTCCAAGCAAAAGCATCCAGATGGCTGTTTAATAAGCTATACAGCTCTTTCTCCTGAGAGGGGGATATGGATGAGTTGATCTTCAAGGGTCTTTAAGAGCCAAATTCCACATTCTTAACTCAGAGAGAGGTCGGATCAACCACACAGAGATCCACTAAAGCACTTGCTTGGGTTTCTTCTACCAACTCTTCTAATGGCAGCACACTGGGAGGTGGATTTTGAATCAAATTATCAATAAGATAATCCTCGGTTTGAGGACCTCCCCTGGTGGCTTCCACTGCACACAACAGTGCAGAATAGACTTCATCCTCATTTCCCTCCTTCAACCAAAGAGGTAAGTCATGTTCTATCAAAGGTTTGGCAGGAGGATATAGGACTAGTTGTTTGGACATATGCACATTCTTAATGGTCATGCTCCCAGCTCGACAACTGATGTAAGCATATGCAGTAGCTAACCAAGACCTTCCTAAGATGAGGGGGTACCCAGTGATTTTTGCCTTTGGCTGAAGGACCAAGAAGTCAACAGGGTACTACTAAGAATCAATGGAGACCATGACATCTTCCATAATCCCCTTAGGAGTCATCGTGGAGCGGTCTGCCAATTGCAGTATTGTTGAGGTCTTTCTTAGGGAACTCTGAAGGTTGAGTTTGAGCATAGTGTCCCTGGTCATTACGTTAATGGCAGCCCCTAGATCAATCAATTTGTGGGGGATTATGGTGCCATTGATGTGGACATCGACTACAGGACTGCCAGGGTCTAGATATTTTGGACAGATTACTTATCCCAACATGAGGTCAGACAGTTGTCCTATGACATTGATAGTTGGGGCATCTCTCTTGCGCCTACCTGGGTGCCTGAAACACTTATCTTTGATCAATTTGTTGTAGATTGGTACATCTTTTATGGCTTGGAGAAGTGGGATTTTTACACATAACTATTTAAGCTCTCCTATAATTTCAGTCTCTTCTGGGTTTGATTGTGTGGTTCCAGTTAGTCTCTCAAGAAAGGGTGGAATGGCCTTGGGTTCACTTTCCTATTTTTCGTCCTCATCCTCCTTAGGAGGAGGTTGGCTATGTAGGAGGACCTTCCCAGATCATAGGTTGATCTCTTGAATCTCCACAGCATAGGTAGGGCATGTTGTCTCTCCAGTATATACTTGTTGGGCCTGTCTGTTATTGGGGTTTGGGTTCGGTTGAGAAGGTATTTCGGGTTGTCTTGGAGGAGTAGGAGGTAATGGTTGTGGTTGAACTAGTGGTGGAGGAAAAATAGTGGGAGGAGAGTCGTATTGGGGCCTTCACCCCTGATGAGGTGCATTTCACTAAGGTTATGGCTAAACATGAGAGTGAAATGACTGAGCAGCAGGTTGAGTATAGTATTGAGATGTATATGATGAAGGAGGGGATGCGGACTAGGAAGGATGGGCAAGGGGACCCCAAGAAGGTATGTGATTGAATTGGTTGGGGTTGTAATAAGTTTGGGATGTCCCTTGCATCCCCTGCTAGTAAGGTCTAGGTCCATGTGGCCTCCTTTGGTTCATGAAGTAGAGTGGTTCAATGGCTTCTTCATCCCCTTGGTACATAGCTTTAAATCCAGGTAAGGATGGGCACTGATTTGTAGGGTGGTCTGCCTCACAAATGAAACACACCTCTATGGAATGTAATGGACACTCATTCCTAGGATGTTTCCTAGTGCATCTGGAACAAAAGATGGCCAAAGCCCTCTCATCTTCCTCTTGCTTCTGTTGGATTCTGGAGGTATCCAATTGCATGGCAATGGTCTATCTCACCTCACTTTTGAGGTCTTCCATCTGATTTGCAAACTCATTTTTGGATAGGGTGTCACTGGCTGAAAGTCGACTCCCCCTACCTCTCTTCCAGGCTCCCTTAGAATGGTTTCTAAACATAGTCTTTATGTCATCATAAGGTAGTTGGTAGATGTCTCCCCTAGCCAGAAAATGGAGGGTATCTAGAAGGTTTTCAGGGAATCCTCGAAGCAGAACCAGCTTCAGAGATTCGGGGCCAAGCATGCACCTGGCCATTTTATAACTGAGTTGGAACATTTCTTCATAGTCTTCTAAATATTCATCACTTCCCATGGTCATCCGAAAGATTTCTCGCTTTGTTTCTTTTGACCTATAGTAATCTCGATATTTGTTGTTAAAGGCTTGTTGCATCTGAGCCCAAGTTGTGATACTATTTCCAGGTAACCCCATGAACCAGTGAAGTGCTACATCCTTGAGGGTAGAGGGAAAGAGTTTCAATGTTTGCTCGTCTTCTGCATAGTCACAGGTTCAACAAAGGACAACAAAATCAAACAAGAAGGTATCAGGGTCTTTAGTGGTCAATCCATGGAAGTGAGGTAAGGCTGAGGGACTTATGTTTTTCATTTTTATGTCCCCATTGGTCTCTTGAATGGGAAAGGTGCCTTCTATTCTCTCCTCATTTCCTATACCCTTTTTGTGTTCGGCCATGGTCTCAGGAGGAATGTTTTCTTGCTCTTCTTCTATTATAGGATCTTCATATATCTCTGGAGGTTCACCTATAGGTTCTTTTGGATCACTGCCACCGAAGAAGAGAGAAGGGTGACTCAGTGATGTGGTGGGGGTGTTGGGTAGGAATTTTCCTGAATTGTCTCTGTTCCTATGAGGCATGAAAGGAAATATTTTTGGTTGATTTTTGTGTTTTTCTCTGCTTGTACCTGCAAAACTGAAATTGATTGAACAAAAAATTACCAACTAACTAAAATAAACCTTGCTGAAATGAAAATTGAAGAATTGAAATGAAAGAAGGAAATGACTAATCTATTTTACTGAAATGAAGTTGCAGAATTGAAATGAAAGAAGGAAATGACTAATTTACGCTTACTGAAATGAAATTGCAGAATTGAAATGCTAATATACACTTGCAGAATTGAAATTGCGGAATTGAAATGCTAATCTATGCTTGCAGAATTGAAATGAAACAACTACTCTACTCTTGCTGAAATAAACTACTTAGCAGAAGGTTGTAGTAGAAAATAGAAGAAAAGTAGTAATCACAAATACTCTGACGCTTCCCCGGTAACGGTGCCAAAAAGATGGTGAGCTCCAGTATTGTAGCAATGATGCTATAACTCCTGGGACTCCCTATTTTACTTTTATCAACCTGGTAGTTCGTAACAAACTTGGAAGCGACAGTGCTATATGCACAAGTACTAGCTCTTACTGCAGGCTGTCACTTGATCAGCTGGCACAAGTTCGCTAGGAGCTTAAACCAACTTCTATGAGTCCTTAGAAGAAGCTTTTAACTGTGATGGATGAAAGCTAACTCAAAAGAGGCTAGTATACTTGCAGAAAGAAGATGAAAGCTGAAAGGAAATGCAAACCCTAGCAAACCCTAGTTTTACCGACTAACCCTACTTATGCAAGAAAAGAGATGAAAGTTGTTGAAATGAATGCCATTGACTCTTGAAATGGTAAGATGCATGCAATTAAGCTACTTCTGAAGGAAAATATGGAAAAATCATCTTTTTGTATTTTTGATTAATTTTATGCAAAATCATTATGCATGTATTTTAACTATTTTTTACTGTGCAAAGGTTTATTGGCCAAAGGAAATGGAGTGGGAATTTCCAGGAGATTGGGAAGGTGAGAATAGGACCTAAGGGGTCCCTAGCACCCTTCTAGAGAATTCCACAGTGAACAGATCTCGAAAAACTTCTTGCGTGAACTTCTATATGAAGTCTGCAGGGGATCTACAGGAAGTTCTGCAGGCACAAGCCGAATGTGGTTTTTATAAGGTTGATGGTGTAAAAATGGTGGGGAAGTGGAAATGAAGGATGGATAAGGATGTTAAGGGTTCTAGAATTTGGTAGATGAAGCTCATGAGTGAAGAAGATGGTTGGAGTTGTTCAAAGGTGAAGGAAGCGATTTTTCACAAAAATGTGGAAATTAGGGCCATTTGAGAAATTGTGGCAAATGAGTGAAGAAAACCTTGGGAAAGGGACTGGAATAGGTTGCATGATGAAGAAATGATAGGCTGGAGTTTCTTACATATGCTTTGCACATTTCTATTCAAAATTGATCCAAGCAAGGCTAAAAAAACAAAGATTTATCTATTTTGACCTAATTCTGACCTAGAAAACCAGAGACGTGATGAACAGAAACTTATAGACAGGAAATCATGCAAGAACAGATCTAAACATGAAAACACAACTGATATCAACTTTTCCAACTTAAAATCTAACACTAGCAATTGCATTGGAAGGTAAAAACAGTGGTTTTGTGGCAGCAAGTATGCCTTGGTCTCAATTCATGGTCCCAAGGAGGGAGAAATGAGATCCAGGACTGCTTGATAGCCTTTTTGTGGATCTTTTCTATTACCAAACTATCAAATCAACCTGAAGTATGAACAACTATCTTAATCATAAAAAACAACCTAAGTAACAAAGCATTATCTTAACCTAAATAAGAGAAATTATTCTATGAATGCAAGAAAAACACATAAAAGCACACAAAGGAGGTATTGGCACTTGGGTTGGGCCCAACCCCAAGAGCTAAAACCTCTTAAGAAAGCTTAGATCTGGTGCAAAGAGGAATTCATCTTCATTATCAAAAAATAATAGTTACATCACAAAACCTGTCTGCAAGAAGAACTCAAAAATGTGTTGATACAGGGCTGCACTAAAGTGCGAAAATAAATTGTTCATTTGCTAAACTACTAAGGCTTGAAGCCTTCCTACTTATGCAAACGAGGACTCCCAATAGTCCTCCTTAACTTTAGGAGCATGGCTGCCCAAAACTGCAGTTAATCAGCCACTTCACTAGACCTACTTAGCTGCCCCTTGAAATCATCTTTGGTGGGTTGTTGAACTCTGAGCTGATGGTGGAAAACTTGAGGAAGGGGTCATTTAGTGCAAGAGACACCCCTCCTATAAATCCTTAGCCTTGTTTCTTCGTATTTGGCTGCCAATTTGCTAATAAATGCCTGATCTTGGTCCAAAAATGTCCAAAAATCTGCAACAAGCACATATTAGACTTGTGGTCAAGTGACTATTCCCATTCACTCAATTAACATAAATACATTCAAAAGCATGCATAAAACTATGAAGAATGGTGGGTTAAATGAGAATAATGGGAAAAATGAGCCCATAAAGTTACCCATTTCTAGGGCTCATCAGTAATGATGTTAGAGGTGTCTCTATTATCCCATAATTTTTAACAAACTTGTGACAATACCTTGTCAACCTGAGATATCCTCAAAGATTCTTTATGGTTGTGTGGATTTTCCATTCCTTAATGGTTTTATTTCGTTAGGGTCTACCTTAACACCCTCATGAGATACAATATGAGCCAATATTCCACCTTCTGTACTCCAAAGAAACATTTGGAATTTGTTACATATAATTGTTTCTCCTCCAATAGTTTGAGCACCATGTCAACATGTTGAACATGATCCTTCCAAGACTTGATGTAGATTAGTATATCATCAAAAAATACTAGCACAAATTTTCTAAGGAAGGTTTTGAAAATGAAATTCATCAAACCTTGAAATGTGGAAGGTGCATTAGTGAGGCCAAAAGGAATGACCAAAAATTCATAATGACCCTCATGAGTTTTGAATGTTGTTTTCATAATGTCTTCAGTATTCATTTTAATTTGATGATATCCTGAATGAAGATCGAGCTTGGTGAAGTAAATTTATCCATGTAATTCATCCAAAAATTCACCAATGACAAGAATGGGAAATTGATCTTTAATGGTGAGCTTGTTGAGATCCCTATAATCCTAACACATACACCATGATCCATCCTTCTTATGTACCAATACTACTAGAGCAGAGAAAGAACTTTGACTAGGTTGAATTATACCAGCCTCTAGCATATCTGCAACCATACGTTCAATTTCACTATTTTGGGCATAAGGATATCTGTAAGGCCTGATGTTTGGAGGAACACTTCCTAAAATTAAATGAATAGAATGATCATGATCAGGAATAGGTGGGAGGCCTTTGGGAGTCTCAAACACCTTTGAATGAATGTCCAAGGAGTTTTGGAGATATGGAGTAATAAATGATTTCGATGTTTGAACCTCTAGTGAGCATAATTGTGCAACTATGCCACGTTGTTATTTCTTCAGAAGATTTCTCATTCCATTAGAGATGATTACCTTTCTTGGTTTCCCTATGATAGCCCTTAATTCAACTTCCTTTCCTTCCCAAAAAATTTTCAAGAAAAGTTCTTGAAAATTGAAAGCTATCATTCACAAAGATTGTAACCATTAGACTCCTAGTACAATATTAGCACCACCCATTGGAATGGAAAGTATTATATTGATACATATTCCCCCATGGTTAGCTTGATATTATGGCACTTTCCCGAACAATTTATAGCTCCTCCATTTGCAATCATCACTTGACACTCTGGTGTTGGATATAGGAAGCAATTCAATTCCTTAGCTATCTTACAATGAATAAAATTATGGGTACTACCCGAATAAATCAACACTTTTACCTTTTTCTTCTTGATATATCCTTCTATCTTGAGAGTTTGAGGAGTGGTAATTCCTACCAGTGCATTACAAGATATGGTCATATTCAATTCTTCTTTCTCTAGGGTTGGTTCTGGGTGTATATCCTCCTCCTTTGATGTTTCTTGTTCCCTTTATTCCTCCTCTTCACAATCAATTTAGAATAATTTCTTCTCAGCACACTTATGACCTTTAGTGTATTTACTATCACAGCTGTTACAAGGCCCTTTTTCTCTTTTTTCCTCCAATTTGTGGTGTCAACCATGTAAGTTGTGGAAGACTAGGAGCAACACACTTCCATATTTAGAGTTGTAAGTGGTAGACTTCCTTGTTTCCATAATTTTTCTTTCAAATTTTCTTGCCACCCTAAATACCTTCTCCATTGAATCAGGTTCCCAAATGTGAACCTCATGTTGGATGTTATCTTTTAAAGTCCCTATGAAGACATCAATCGTATTCTCCTCTGGAATATCGTTTGCCCTAATATTCAATTTATGGAAGTCTTCAATATGCTATGCCATTGAACCTTTTTGTTTGGGATTTATCAATTGGCTAAAGAATGTGTTGTTCTTTGTATCTTCATAAAGTGCTATCATTTCCTCTGTAAAAAATGACCAGGTGACAAGTGGTTTACAAGAATAAATTCATCTATAACATACAAACTGATTGGATTCTAAATATAAAGATTAAATACGTTCCTTTTGTGAGGGTTTCACATCTTGTAGATAAAGATATTGCTCCATCTGTAGTATCCATGTTACCATATCCTTTCCATCAAAATTCCTCATATCTATATTTGGAATGTGGTGGTTATTAAACTCCACATCAGAGCCTCTAAAATCATAATTCACATTCCTTTTATCCTCATCACTATTTTCATGGATTACCTTGTCACCACCTAGAAGCCTTTCTTGTAACAACATTGTCAACCCTTCCAACTTGGCATTCATTGCATCCAGGTCTATTTTAAAAAGATCCATGTTGCCTTTTATACCATCCACGTCACCTTTTTTCCGTGCTTTTAAACCATCCATTTCCCCTTTTAGTTCATCCTTGGTTTCTCTTTGTGAGAGTGAAATTTTTTGCACTTGGTCCTATAATTTTGATGTCTCATGTCATAATTTTTCATCTTCATACATCATAATAGAGATTTATGAGGGTTTAATGGGTGTAGAATTTTTTCGTTTGGGAGGAATTTTAGAACCAAATATTGATATATATGCTTCAATATTCCCTTGGAATCACTTCAAACAAACATTTTGCAATTAAAAAAAAAAAACAAATACACACCTTTTTCTTGCTTTTACAAGCTTGATATTTAAGTTGTTGTAACTCAGTAGTTTATGATATCGAAGGTTTAAAATTACTTCCTATAGTATACCTTTGAGCTTCCTTTCCAACACCACAATTATAACCAAAATTGGATTCTTCAAGGTAATGTTATGTCAAATATCCCACAATGACCTAATTATGGACTGGTTCAGTAGAGCGAACTTTTATGTAGTGCAACATGTCACTGTTCTAGCCTTCGACCTTGAAATTGATACAATGGAAGCTATAGTCTGTTATATTTTTTTCAATTTTTACAGAATCCTAATCTTATTCTTGAAGAGAAAGTTATGACGATTTTCCCTTGGTCGCTTGTTTGAGACTGAATTCTGGAGCATGAAGAAACCCTAACTTCTTCAGACCATATCTACAAAAATATAGCAAACCAAGATCTAAAATTCTGGAACAAAGTTCACCAATATTTCAGCTCCATGTCATCATAATTTCAAGTTCTTAAGCTTCATATAAAAAAAGTTATAGTGAAAATTCCACGATGACTTGTTTGAAGTAGGAAAACCCTAGAATCCAAAGCTCTCATACCAAATGTTATGCAACCAACTCAAAAATGGATATATCAATGACTCAAAACTTACCCTCTTCAAGCGGGAAATCTCATTTACATTACATAAATGAAAAATTAGTGGATGATTCAAATGACAAGACCTTCTTTGTATATATAGGATTTTAAGGGGTCATAATATAATTTGAGCCTACATAACAATAATAATGTAAGGGCACAACAATAACAATAATGGGGCTACACTGGTATTACAGGGACCTAACAAATGAGTTCTGAAGCAACACTGGCTAATAGACCCATGCTGGAATTTTGGATTTTAGGGATAGGAGATATATTAAAAGCCAAGAAGTGGGAAGTTAAGTCTTGGACCAAATACTGATAATGTTTTGAGTGATTTGAAACACAATGAATATTATTTCATACCTGTTTAACAACAATTTCAAAATCACCAAACACTTTGAGAAATTTAACATCAAGGCTAACAACCTTCTGTAGTCCTTGAATGAGTGATTCATATTTAGCCACATTATTTGTACATTCAAAATATAGTCTATAGGAAATCATAATATTTTCTCCATTTATACTTACTAATATGCAACCATCTCCTGCTCCATCATAGGACTTAGATCCATCAAATAAAGAGTCCAAACAAAAGTATCAACAAAGTTATTTACAGGTAATTCTACAATATTTACACACCTAAATGAGTCTGTTTGTGAAAAATTTTCAATATGTTATGTCACAGACTCAATAGGAAAAGGGGAATACTGTGCAGGAAAACTTCCAAAGAAAGATTCAACAAAACAATTTCCTAGGATGTTATTATGAAGGCGACTAAGTCATTTTATTCATCTAGATAAGTCACATTATATTTTATGTGTTTCTTCCTATCAATTCTAATACAATTAGGTTTTCCATTGTAAGCGAACCAAAGATGAGACCAATCTGTAGAAAATTAGCCACTGTAACTTTTTAGACCAATCCCTACTCAGAATAAGATCATAGAATTCAAGGATATTGACAACCAAAATGTATATAATTTTAGAAACATTTGAGTTCGAAGATAATCTAATGAAAACTTCATTCATTTCTCTTAGAACTTTAACTTTTGTTCTATTAATTTGGACTACTTTTATGACATATTTATGGGGTTTTACATTTAATTTAAAGCATACCGAGTAAGGAATAATGTTCGAAAAGCACCCAAATCTACCAGAAAATTATGAACGTTTTTGTTGAAAAGTTCAAAAATTAAAAGGAAAGGAGGCGTATGTGAAATAGATCTATCTCTAATTAAAATTTCATCTGAGGGGTAAATCTTATTAGAAGGGGGATGAGGAGGCTTTTTCTTTCCTTTAGAGGTTTTAGTGGTAACAATAGTTAAAGGTAATGGAGAAGCATGAACTACATTCAACTCATTTAGTAATAATTTATGTTGTTGCTTCAACTTACTAACCTCATATAGAGAAATATTAACCTTGATTTTCTTCAAGTCCTCTACTATGTTATATTCAATAGTATCTAACACTAATAAGGTCTTTGATGTAGAAGAAGTAGAAGGAGGAGTGCTTGATGTAGACCCTAAAGATTGATTAGAAGTCTTTTTAAGCATACCTTTTTCATTTCATAAGCTATTTGGGCATTTTTTATTCTTCTGTACAATATTTGCAGGCCTTTTTCTTTTAGTACTAACAAGAAAAGCCTCTTCTTCTTCTTCTTCTTCTTTGTTTTCTAAAGTAGTAAGAATAAAATCCCATAGGAAATTTGCTTCAGTTACCTCTTCTTCTTCTATTGCCGATGTTATGGATATTGTTCCTTCTTCCTATTCTTCTTCATCTAAACCAATAGTAGATATATGAGTAGGTGGTTGAGATTGAACAGGTTGATTTCTTTTTATCAGTCTAAAAGGTCTTCTTGTTGAACTTATGACTACTTGTTTTTTAATTCTACCATCTCATTGGAAATAGTTTTAAGGATTTTCTATAAACCTTCTAGATCCTAAGGATCTTTGGAAACTTTCTTTTTTTATTCTTCTTTCAAAGTGACCTTTTTGTCTTGTTTTCATTCCTCGACAACAACTTTCTTCTTGAGGGCTAATACCATTTTCTCAACATCCAATGCTTCTTTCATATTATTGGTGAGTAATTCCTTTTGATCTCTATCAATGAACATAGAAATATTTGAATGCAAGGCACTAATATACCATTCAAATTTCAACATCAACACCTGGTTTGGATGCAGTTGGGATTTTAATCAAAATTTTATTAAGTCTTGAACTAAATTCCTTAATTTTCTCATTAGAAGAGGCTTTAAGATTAGATAATTAATTGATTAATGTTTCTATTGTTTTATCATCTCCAAATTTCTTAAGGAACCATCTTCAAATGTATCCTAGTCAATAATTAAACCAACATGTAGGGAAAAACACCAAGACCCTACTAATCCTTCAAATGTGTAAGGAAATAATATACACACTACATCTTCTTCCAAAACTCCATTAAGATTAATTGCCAACATAAAGTTGTGTGTATGTTCTTTTGTAGGAATTCAATCGTCAGGATTAAATTTAGGCAACCATTTCTTTGGATGTTTGGGAGAGGATGCAAAGGAGGATTCATTGTAACTGCTCCTAGATTATTCCATGGTCTGTTTTCCATTATGGGATTAATAATATGACCATGATGAGGTAGATACAAAAGTAGATGTGATTGATGAAGGGGAAGTTGAAGTATTAACAATTGATATTGTCTCCCCAACATAACTACTAACGATAGTCGTACTTGTTTTTTGGGAAGAACAAATATGAGTGGATGAAAATAGATTTGTCGATGAAAGTGTCCAAGGATGATCAGAAGATGAGGATAATGTGAAGAAATTTGAGAGGAATTAGAAGGAATAGTAGGAGTATGAGGTGGAGAAGATGTAATGTTCTCATTAGTCGAGGAATCAACACCAGATATATGCTTATTTTTCTTGTGAGTTGGTAATGGGAATTCAAATTGTTTTAATCCAAGTTTATCACTTTGTGATCTGGTAAGGACTCTAGTATATTTTAGTGAAGAAGTAATACTCCCTTTAGAGGGTTCAGGTTGATTAACTTGTTCACCAGAGATGGAAATTCCTTCTAATTTTTGTATGAGAGTTTGAAGTTCATGAACTTCAATCGACTAATCTGAAAGTAGTGTATTTATAGAGGATTCAATAGGTGATGTTCTAACAGGGCTAGGAGGTTTAAAAGATGATTTATCAACTTTAGATCGAGAATTAGGCGATTTGGAATGTGATCTAGAAGTTGGAGGAGATTTTGGAGGGCATTAGCTCTTAGGATGGCCTCTTGATTTAGAGTGTCATATCCTTGCCACTGATAGTCTGTTGTCCCTCCTTCGAGCACCAAAAATGTTGATGGAAATATTTGACCTCATAAACATTGGGGGAAAACCACTCATTCAAGGCCCCAATTAGGCCCTTTTCCATTTGGGATAGTGGCTCTCACTAGAATTATGGGACCAATAACCTTTTAACATAAAATTGTATGAAGTGGGGTGGACGATGATAATGAGTGATCATAAGTAATATAATCTAATTAATTAATTATTAATGATTATAAACTATTATAGTACATGGGTAAGCTAAAACCATATGTGATAGAAAGATGTTGTAATAAACACAATAATATAGATTATTATGAGATTACAATATTAGTTCGGTCAAAATAAATTAATTTAATTTAAATAAAACATCACATATGATAAATATTTATTTTTTCACGATATGACTTAAATTTCATTCAAACGTGTCAAAAGTGAACATGAAATATTGACTGATTGAAACACATATACGTGAACAATATCAATAAGAAATTCCTTTCAAAGCAAAGAAACAAAAATAATGGATAATAATACCCAAGAGACTGAGAATCTACTCATTCTCGAACTATTGGTGGTTCAACATTATATTAAGAATAACCTAAATATAAAAGTGCAATTTAAGTCCCTTCTTCCCAAAATCCAGAATCCCTACCCCTCTCCTAGAGAGGGAAATTTATAGTCAAAGTACAAATGAGATCAAAACAAACCACTCCATTAATCTCTCAACATAACTAAATAATAAAAGACCAATTAAGAAATTGTTATAATAGTCATGAGCCACGAATGAAGATTGACCAATAGTGAGTTTTTGTAGTTTTTAAACATCCAACAGACTAGTGAGTTCAGGAGGATGCTTAAGCTTAATCCTTATATGTCTGGTAAAAATAACATTCTTCAATGGTGACAACATTTGCGTGGTAACATTGGATAAGCACCAAAATACCAACCATTGGCTATGAGGCTTCACTAGAAACTTCCAATGATGCTCAAGGTCAATCCTGGATAACTGCTCAATTATTTCAACCATTTTTGTATTATGCTCCAACCAATTTTTCAATAATGTCTTGGCATCTGGAAGTAAATATTCCAAGTATTTAGAAACTAGATTTTCTTATAACAAAGTATCATTGACAGATTCAGTGATAGTATTTCAAATCTCTCGGACCTCATTCACTACAGCTTCAACTTGTTTCATTCTAATCTCCCATTCTAAAAAATGATTAGCTTTTAAGCCTCATCGATTTTGGGCAAATTTTCTTCTTTTTGTACTTTCTTACCAACTCAAGAAATAAGTTAATTTCTCATTCGCTTCATCAAAATATTTATAATTTCAGACAATTGATCAACAAGGCAATGGCCTATTTTACATTGGTCTTGAATTAACACAAGCTTACTGCAAAAAATATTTTGTTGATTCCTAAGTAGAGACTTCAAATTTTTGGCTTCTTTCTTAAACTGATCCAGATTTAAACAGGATCGCAATAAAATACAGAGATAACCATATTCACAGAGATGCAACGGAAATAATACTTCATTTCATTAATGGAAAATATTGAAATATGCTTACAACTGGAAATAGAAATAAACCAGCTAGGGCGATGGTAGCTTATCTCTGAGAAGAGATGTGTGGCTACATGCCTCTGAACTATGTTACAATGAGGCTCGAAGGCCTATTTATTGTTGAGAAAAAATGGAAAAACCCTTCACATTCCAAAACCTAACCCTGGAAGATGAAACGCCAAATTGTGGGCCCCGTTTTTGGGTAAGTTGGTACATCAACTTCCCGGGTCGCGAATTGGTCGTCTTATCTCCGTTTGACGCGCATGATAGCCCGTTGGAAAGATCTCTCCGAGGACTACGACGGAAAAGACGATTTTTAGTCACGAAAAATCGCTGGCGGTAGATTTCGCAAAAAACGTCGTTTAGGGCCTCAAAATGGCTCCGGAAGTTTAGGACCCGAAAAACTGCTAAAAATAGTAAATTGTGCTATAATTAAGGAAACTGAAAAAAACTGCATGAAGCACTAGAGGGGATCCAAGTCGAATTAGCGGGTGGCCACCAATATCCACTTGGATCATCTACCCTTTTGTAACATAGCTATTCAGACAGAGATGGTACCCTCCTACAGCATGGCCACCCAGACAGAGGTTTTGACCTCCCATCATAAAAGAACACAGACAGTAGGCATTTCTTCTCATAACAGAAGTACTTAGACAAACATTCAAGCCAAAGATGTCATGACGATCAATGTCCCCAGTATATTGAATCTGCAAGAATATTTAGCACGGGCTTGGCTTGCCATAGAATGGCTTGAGCAAGAAATGTTCTCCCAGCAAAAATACCAAGAATTACAGAGGTAGCTTCAGGACATGAATACATCCAAATGCGAGACCTTCGACAAACATCGAAAAGCAGAAGGGAAAATTGAGAAAATGAAGCTTAGATTAGAGAAGGTCATGAGTCAAACAGACACTATTTGCTCATTATACACTGATGTTTTGGCATGCAGATCTCCTACCAATAATTATGCCTTATTTTTGGTAGAATGATATTTGTTGTTAAAAATTAAAGCTGTGAGAGCTAGAAAACCCATAGAATTAAAAACAATTGAGGATTTTATAAATTTTTGCAAACAGCATGGGGTGAAAGTTCAAAGGTTGCTCTGTGATTTTTACTTACACAATTTTGTATTAGAGGAAGAAGTAGAAAAGAACCCCAACCCTTTTGTGGGGGATGTTCAGTTCCAAGCCTTTATCTCATTTACTGTCAATCAACTAAAGTGGTTCAAGGCTCATAACGCATTCCAAAAATAAGAGCATGGCCTGGATATTTGGGTTAGAAGTGAACCCAAACATCCTTTACAAATGCTGGCCAATCACAAGAGTCTGATGACAAGGGAAGGAGTGATCAAAATTTTGGGGCCTATTCAGAAGGAGATTGTACAAAATGGAGTAGAATACTTCCTCTCCATTTAGGAAAACTCCTTAGATATAGCCAAGCTCAGGTGGACACTCTCCACTAGCAATGTACAGAATAGAGGGCCATTTAATTATAAAAATTTTAAGCTAGTTGCAGATCGTTTTGTCACATATAGCAATCTGACTTTAAGAGAAGGTCCTTATTGACTAGGTTGTTGGTTCCACAGCCATATTATTTGGTATCCTGCTGAAGGTTATCACGCTATATATGAATTTCCTGAAGGACAAACAGGGCCCATCTTTGAGTTGTTAGCCAAGAACCATGGTCTTAGATCACTTTACGACATTCCTTCTCCGACTTATTCTTTAACTGCTCTGCATACAAACTACTTGCTTTTCATGAGGACATGAAACAGGGTAAGCAGGAGAGTATGTTGAATCATGAAATGGGTATGTAATTACTATTAATCTCATCATTCTTTTCCTTTATTCTTATCTTTTCTATATCCTAATGTGTTAATATATTAAAAAATCATGGTAAGATATGAAGGAATTATTTGCAGTTACGACTTAACTAATTATTACCCTTCTTTATTCAGGAAAACAACAAAAGGGACAAATGTTGTTCCCTAACAAAGGAACAACAAAAATCAACAAGCCAAGGAAGGAACGCGACAGTTACGATCAAGGCTAAAGACGAATCAGGAAGATCAACACAAGAAAGGAAAGGATGTCTAAAGTTGGAAATTATTTGAAAATTCCTCAATCTAATTACCATTTACCATTTATCTTTTACCATTTCTAATTATAAAATGAGATGATTGTAAAAAGAAGGGGAAGCTCTGTTATTATTGAATTTGTAATTTTAATTATAGAATCTTGCCATTGAGAGAACATAGATATTGTAATGCTACTTATATTTTATGATTAATATATAAGTGAAGTTGTTGTTCCCTCAAACTATCTGAAGTAACTTAGCAGTATTCGCTGGCAGCTAAGGGCCCGGCCTCTGGTGGATTCAACTGCTTTCTTTGTATCATGCATTTCCAATTCTCGCAAGCATGACGATTTGATAGTATTATTGATTTCTATGATTTTATTTCCTTCACTATTTATTATTTTCCTGTGTTGACAGAATATCTCTGCTTTATACGATTTACAACATTATCGTTTAAATCACTTCATCTTCAGATTGTGTTACTTAGATAAATATTCAGCTTGATGTAATCAACTGTAAAGAGTTTAACTATCATTGGTAGACTCTCAGACTGATGCTATTGCTATTTGGATTATTTACTGGAGATTGGGCTTTGATTTAGATTAAATCAGTTAGGAAGAGAAGACTTATTACTATTGGACTCTCAGCTGATACCATTCCGAATTTCTTGAGTTAGGATTGATTACACTTTCGGTAGAAGTTTGAAGTTCAATTGCTATATTCCCTTTAATGATTGTTGTTGGAATTTATTAGATGCATCCGTTTAATTTTGTATTTAAATATCTATACTGCAATCTAGGAAACATTACTCTCTGAATTAAATAGCATCCAAATACTGTGTACACTTCTGAAATAAAAAGACTTGCTTGGGTTGATAATTAATGTGAGGATAATTAGAAGTTTTAAAAGACACCTGTTATCACCCAACAATGGCCACTAGAGCTAACACCCTTGGCCAATCCACTCCCATAAATAGCCCTAATAATGAATACAACACTATGGGGGGAGCACCTCCTCTAGCTGGGTCATAATTGGCCTCTAACCGCACCCCCCCCAGCACCTAAAAGCTTCGTTCATATCTTATTTCCTGGGAACTCTAGCTTGTCTTAATATTTTTAAGTTGATGAATGACCCCATAATACATAATCGTACATGCCCTCCTTCTCCACATAAAATTCTAGCATATGTTCTAAAATTTGATGGTAAACATAGAGAATACCGTGTAGCTTATATCACAACTTATCATTTATGGTGTTCTTCCAACTCTTTTATGGATGATAGTATTAGGTTGCATCTTTTCCAACAGTCTCTCATCAATGGTGTTTCCAAGTGGTATATTGATATTGATTCTGTCACTTATGATAATTTGCTATCTTTGGCACAAAAAATTGTTAATCTCTATCAATTTACTGTTAGATGCAAGGCTAGTATGAAGATCCTCACTACCTTCCATTAGGATCACTCAACACAAATTTCTGATCATATTTGTGAGTGGAAGAGGTGACAAGTTTTTCTCCAAACCAAGATTCATGATCAATTTATTCATCAATGGTTTATTAATTCTTTATTTCCTCAAAATTCTAAATATTTTCCAAAATGTGGAGCCCAAACTAAAGAGAAAGCCATATTTCATGCCCACCAATTTCACTTGATCTATTCTCAAGCAGGCACCTTGTATCATTGCATTCCAAATTCTCCTTGGGCATCGAATTATCCCTCAACTCAAAAACCCAAAACCAATATTGATGGAGTCATGGGCTGTGTATCTTTTGGAGACATTGGTCAACTAGCCTCTCAAATGGGCCAACTGAACATATCTTCTAATGCCCTGGATGGTCAACCTACTACTCAAACTCCTAATGTCCTTGTTCCCACCTCAAAGGTAAAAAAAAATATTTAGCCGACCTCGAATAAGAATCCTTAGCAATGAGGAGGTAAAAAGAAAAATAATAATTCCAAGACTTCATCACAAACTCTAGACAACATTTAGAGTGGCAACAGAGAGAAGAAGGCAAGAATCACTTTCCCTGCAATATTTGTAGGGATGATCATCTTAATCATGAGTGCCCCTAGATGGATGAGATTCATTTATATTTCTTATAGCAATATACTCATCAACCAGTTGCCTTGAGGAATCCCTTTTCATCCCAACAACAACAAATGGTTGCAAATCCTCCACCACCTTAGAAAGTGAGCAGTGGGGGTAATTTTCTAATACCTCACCTTCAACAAATTATATCTTTATGGGTAAGTCATACATCCATTTACAAACCAAATCTCATAATTACGATCATACTAAGAGTGGGAAAAAACCTTGGATCCCGTGAACCAATCTACACTGACTAGTCAACCTCATTTTGAGAAACCATAACTAAACATTGTGTTACTCCTACCTAATGGTTCTCATCAAAATATTACGATAATCCAAATGTGAAGGTTGCTCAAAACTATACTATTTTTGAGGATCTAGCCCAAGCTTGAACTGTTATGTCTGCATTAAAAGTGTTAAAAGTGTTGCAAAGTTTCTAAGCACAAAATAAGGAACTATTTTTTGTTATCGGTGTGGTGGATCCCTTAGAATCAAATATTATGACCTTTGATACATCTCTTTGGAAACCCGATCTTTGACATCATCTACCCTTCCAAATAATGGTTTGTGTTGTTGGACAATGTGTTTATAGGATAGTCTTGGATGAGGGGGAATCAACTTGTATCTTGTCGTTGAAGTGTTGAAGCAACCCAGAAAGACCATTTTCCCCTTACGTTCATTGACCAGGTCTTGGACACATTGGCAGAAAAAAAAATTCTTTTCTTTCCTATATGGCTTCAACAGCTACAATCAAATTCAAATTGCCCCTGAAGACCAGGATAAGACTACCTTTACATTCCCTTGGGGGAGATTTTCCTACAGGGTCTTACCTTTCGGACTATGCAACATACCTCCCACATTCCAGAGGGCTATACTCAGCATTTTTTCAAACTTGATAAATGAGGGGCTCGAGGTGTACATGGATGAATTTACACCTTATAAAGATGACTTCTAGCCGGCACTACAAACGCTAGAGAAAGTTCTACAAAGATGCATTACTACCAGGCTCTATTTAAGCCATGGAAAAAGCCACATGATGATGACCGAGGGCCTCATCCTGGGTCACTACATCTCAACAACTGGAATTCAAGTAGATCCAGCAAAAATTCAGATCATTCTTTTAATACCTACCCCTTCCACACAAGATGAGTTGCGTAGTTTCTTGGGATTTTTTGGTTATTATAGAAGATTTATAAAGAATTTCTCTCAAATTGTTGCACCATTATATGCATTAACAGGAAATATTAATTTCTTGTGGACTGACAAATGTGACACTGCTTTTGAAGATTTACAATGGCTTGTATCAATAGCCTCAGTATTGCGGGGCCCAAACTAGGATTTGCCATTCCAGATTTCATCTCATGCATTAGATACAACCATTGGAGCAATCCTCAGCCAGGAGGAAGATAAAAATTCGTATGCTTAAATATTACATCAACAAGAATCTATCTCCAACTCAGTTGAATTACACTATGACCGAAAAGGAATTTTTGGCCATAATCTATGCTATTAATAAATTCGGACATTATATAACAGGATACCCTATGGTTTTGTTCACTCTGCTATTAAATATATAGCTAATAAACCTATTACAAATGGAAGAGTGACTAGATGGTTTATCCTTTTGCAGGAATTCAACATAAAAATCAAAGATCGACTAGGAAAGGGAATTCTAGTAGCAGACTTCCTTTCATTTATGCCAAAGATAGACGACTCGGCAGCAGTAGAAGACCAGTTCCCTGATGAACACTTATTCATTGTCACCATGAAAACACCATGGTACGCGGATGTCGCAAACTATCTAGTAGTGGGAAAATTACCCAAGCACCTGACGCCTAATGAAAGATAACAAATAGTACAATGTAACACTCAGTTCTCCTGGATCAGAGGATATTTATTTCATACAAGAGCCGATATGCACATTCGAAGATGTGTCATGGAAGACGAGTCTTCGACATCCTGAAACTTGCCATGATGGGCCTTGCGATGCACATTTTGTAGACTGCAGGATTGGTCACAAAGTCTTACAGATGGGATATTATTGGCCCACCATTTTTAAAGATGCCAAGAAGTTTGTCTAGGCATGTGATAGTTGCCAAAGAATGGGACTCCCCGGGTAGTCTAATGAGATGCCCCTACATCCGCATCTAGTCATTGAACCTTTTGAGCGATGGGTGTTAGATTTCATTGATCCAATAAACCCATCATCTAATGAAAAGATGTACATACTAATTGCAACAGAATATGTGACTAAATGAGTGGAGGGAGAAGCATTAACGAGGGCAATAGAGGACTCAGTAATCCACTGTCTTTTCCAACTAATCGTGCGATATGGCTTGCCTAGAGAAATAATCACAGATGGAGGGCCACAATTTATAGGCCATAAGATTGGTGCAACATTAAAAAATCATCATATCATGCACAGAATCACAACTCCATACCACCCGTAGGAAAATGGCCAGGTAGAAAGCACCAATAAAGTAATCAAGGCAATACTTACAAAACAGTCGCATCACATAGACATGACTGGGCTACCCGATTGCCAGAAGCCCTGTGGGCATACTGCATGACATGGAGAAATACCACAGAATATTCCCCATATCAACTAGTGTTTGGTAAAGAACCTATCTTCCCAATCGAATTTGAAATTCAGACATTGAGGATAGCTCAGGAGGTAGGCTTGGACGTAAATGAAGCACAGATTAATAGGCTACATCAAATCAATGAATTGGATGAAATCCAGCTATCAGCTCTTTAGCATACTACACTAATCCAATAACAAAGAGCGAAATGGCATGATGCCCTTATCAGGAAGAAGATCTTCCATGAAGGTGATTGGGCACTTTTATATGATTCTAGGTTCCAGGATTTCCCGGGAAAACTCTAGACTAGATGGTTAGACCCCTATGAGATAAAAGAGGTGCATGATAATGGCACCCTCACATTAACCACCATTGATGGATCTGGCTACTCTTTTAAAGAAAATGGACATCGAGTACACCTCTATCATAAACCGCTTGCCAAGGAGTCCTTTTGCCAATAGTTACAGGAAGATTCCACTATGCAAATTCTTGTTGAGGAGGGAAACACGTCCATAGCATCAATCCACTGAAGAATTTATTTGTTTTTGAAATTTGTACATAAATTTCCCTTTCTGTTTGATTGAAAGTGTTGTACAATAAATTGTACACAAGTTTGTTTTTTTCTATATTTTTCCTTTGTTGTTCCCTTTAAGGAACATCAATGTTCGTATTGATTTTTTTCTTGTTGTTCCCTCTAAGGAATAGTTGTTGTTTCCTCTAAGGAACAAGTGTTGTTCCCTCTAAGGAACAACAATTTCGAGTGCTATTTTTTTCCTTCTTGTTGTTCCCTTTAAGGAACAATTGTTGTTCCCTCTAAGGAACAATCGTTGTTCCCTCTAAGGAACAACAATTTCATGTGCAAAATTTTTCATTTGTTTCTTCTTGTTTTTCCCTTTAAGGAACAACTGTTGTTCCTTCTGAGGAACAGCCACTGTTCCCTCTAAGGAACAGCAATTTCGTGTCCACTATTTGATGTATTTTTCTTCTTGTTGTTCCCTCTAAGGAACAACAATTTTGTGTGCAATATTTTACTTATTTTGCTTTTGTTGTTCCCTTTAAGGGACAACTGTTGTTCCCTCCATGGAACAGTCATTGTTCCCTCCAAGAAACAGCAATTTCGTGTGCAATTTTTTTCCTTGTTGTTTCCTTTAAGGAACAACTATTGTTCCTTCTAAGGAACAACTGATGTCCCCTTTAAGGAACAGTTGTTGTTCCCTCTAAGGAATAGCAATTTCGCATCCATATTTTTTATTTTTTTGCTATTCCCTCTAAGGAACAATTGTTGTTCCCTCTGAGGAATAGGGATTTCGATGTGTAATTGCCTTTTTCTTATTGTTATTCCCTACAAGGAACAGTTGTTGTTCCCTCTAAGGGCAACTAATGTTCCGTCTAAGGAGCAGCCGCTTTTCCCTCTAAGGAACAACAGTTTCAGTGTGCATTTTGTTTTGTTGTTCCCTACAGGGAACATCAAATTTTTGGTGTGGATTTTCTTTGTTGTTCCCTACAGGGAATAGTTGTTGTTCCCTCTAAGGAATAGCACCTTCTTTGCATCTCTTTCTTGTTGATTCCTATAAGGAACAACATTTTTTTGTGTGAGGTTTTCTTTTCCTATTTCCTTCAGGAAATAACACTTTGTGAATATTTGTTTGAGAACACCATTTCTTTACTTTGCTCACTCTTTATGATCCTCTAATAGAGCGCAAGTTTACAAATATATATGTAAGGATACAAATCTGAAGCTTACTGGAACAAGCAAATATATTGAATATTATCATCGTTAACAAGATTGCTTTGTATTGACCGAAAAAGAAAGGACACAACCATCTATATCACTTCACTGTCCTCATTTCCACTATAAATCGAATTGATTGATTATTGGTACCATGCTTGTTCTCCCCTAACCCCTACAATTCTCTCTATTTATTATCATCAAATAAGGTTAAGGGCATAATTTTTTTTCTATTGATATGTTCAGACTTCTTCTACCATCCCTACTCCTAAGGACTGTTGAGCCACCCTCTATATATAAATAAGAAGTGCTGAAAAAAAAAAATATAAAAAATAAATACAACTATATGATGTATATACTATATATATAATATATATATATATATATATATGATATATATATATATATACATATGTTTACTAACAATTCTATGATTTTTACAGATGGAGGATAGGGGTTCTCATCACGAGCCATCCTACCATGATCATAAGGAAGAACCGAAGTGGCATTCCCACTATGGCCTCCACACCAGGGATATGATCCAAAGAAATAAAGTCCTTGGAATAGGAGGTCTCATTACAAGCCGGCCTGCCCACCTTTCGCTCCTTCCGAGTGAATGGAAATGTTTTCATTTGGTTACCATGCCAGCACATTGGTCTCTACTCTGATATCATAATGCACTTCCCCAATTATACACAGAGGATCATGGTTCCAAAGGGTGAGAAAGCAACTCTATTGAGGCTATAAACACCTACAGGCAACATAATCTTTACTGATGGTATTGGAGTTGTATTTTCAACATCAATAGTTATTATAATCCCCTTTCCTTATTTTTATCTTTACTACAGAGAGATTACATTCCTAATTTATTTTGAACCTTTATACATGTGAGATCTTTTAAATCAATCATAATAGCTTTAAGTGGAACGATGACGGTAAAGTATTTTTCCTGCACCAGTTGTCCTTTTTCCTTTTTGAATCACCTCACGACATCTCCTCACTTATTGGTAATTCTCGTTATATGCATTGATTTCATCACTCCGATATCTTTTGGGATCCTTGCATTAATATGCATACCTTGCCACTTTCATCATCCATGTACTTCATTGCCAGCACGTTATCCCTTCACTCATTCGGTCAAAGGTGACCTATTATTTCAAAGGGGGGCGAGGAGCAACCTCCAGTGTACTATGCATATGTGTCATCTCTTTATTTGATTTTGCAGGGCAATACGACATTCCATAATCACAGAGTATGTGGTATAATAGCAAGTCCTAGATAATGGTATTTATTCTTGTAAAGTGTCATCCGATATAACTATTATAACAACTTTTTGTTGCATCAACCAGCTCTCTTTATTGCGATGCTATTACGCTAACTGTTTGAAGAATTCAGGCACTGTTTGTAGAATTCAGGTAGTATGGGAGGAAGAACAGTGTGCAGGGAGCCGCTAATACTAGCCGTTTCTGATGCAACCAGAGAAATTTTAGCCTAAGCTAGGTGGATAGCATACTTCACGTGATTTCAGCCTCCCAACGAAGAAGTTGCCATTGAATTCCTACAAAATCTATAGAACAGACAATCCATGATAAGGGGCAGACAAATCACAGTATCAGACGTTGTGATAGCAAAAGTATCTGGGTTCCCAACCAAAGGACCCATATGGGCTAACAAACGATTGAAGTTGCAAGATGCCATTGAAGCCTTTAAGGGTGAAGGACAGGAGCTCATCAAAAAAGGGAAAGGAATTCAGCCATCCTCGCTTGGAGAACCATGGGGAGAATTAGCAAGGATCGTTTAGAATTACATCACATGTCACGGACACAAAGACATGGTAAGGCCGTGTCAACTTAAACTCTTAGCAGTTCTGAAACAAAAATGCTCTATAAATTTACCTTCATTATTAAACTTTTTACTCCATGACTCTACCGAGAGGCTCAGATGGTCTCGACATATAGAAACCGTAGTAAGCTATCACTGTTTGATTAGGATGATAGTTAGCTACAACCTTTCCCAGCAGCAATCAAGCTGGGAGGAACTAATATTTTCTATTAAAGGAGGGTTAGCTCTGCCTGCACCTAATCCTATTCCAAAAAGGAAGAGGACTACCCTTGCAGCGAACATTCCCAAAAAGTGCAGACATTCTATCAGGCTGAGAAAAAACGTAGAAGCCGCTGAAAATCCCCAAGACAGTATCATCCAACCCATAGAACTATCCAGTGCAGGAAGTGAGCAGTATTTGCAGTTAGAAGGACGGGATGACCTTGAGTGAGACCGTGAGGAAGAAACACGACATTATGGAGAGGACGAAAGAAATGAATCAAGACTCCCCTCAACATCAAATACAAGTCACCAGAATATTTATTGCACGATATCGAATTGGCCCAAATTCTGGCCAATATGAATGAGTTCATATAGCCTTAATTTGGGAACAACTCAGTCTATGGAGAACTCTAGCTATGACAGAATTCTATTAGAAAATGCAAGTCATGAAGCAGAAACAAGCACAGAGGCCATTCAAGAAGAGGTGAACTGACCCGGTGACATGCCTCCAGGAGAACCTAACCAGGTAGGCCTAAACATGGACAATACAGGCCAAACAAAAGGGGTAGAAATAAACCAGGAAGAAGACTACTAATCTGGGGACACAGTTCTTGTAGAACAGAGTCAGGATGAGCAACCGGGTTTTTTAGGAGCAAAGACTATTAACAGAACAGCTACTCCCTGGAAAAAGTACAAAGCCAAAATTAAAAAGCTTAGAAAGGAATAACACAGGCTCCAAAAAACAGTAAAAAGGCTCAAGAGAAAGATAAAATAAATATCAGTGCGGAAGGTTCCAGACAAAACCCCAGAGATAGTAAACGCAGTAGTGCAAACTGAATTTTGTGGAAGAAAAACTACAGGGACTCAAACAGAGCCCATACTCACTAAGGAACAGCATGCAATTCTTGTAGTAGTAGCTACCCAGACAAAGGTTGTACCCTTTTGTAACATAACTATTCAAACAAAGATGGTACTCTCCTACAGCATGGCCACCCAGACAGAGGTTTTGACCTCCCATCATAAAAGAACACAGAAAGTAGGCATTTCTTCTCATAACAGAAGTACTTAGACAACCATTCAAGCCAAAGATGTCATGACGAGCAATGACCCCAGTATATTGAATCTGCAAGAAGATTTAGCACAGGCTCAGCTTTCCGTAGAATGGCTTGATGAAAAAACGGTCTACCAGCAAAAATACCAAGAATTACAAAGGTAGCTTCAGGACATGAATACATCAGAAAGCGAGACCTTCTACAAACATCGAAAAGCAGAAGAGAAAATTGAGAAAATGAAGCTCAGATTAGAGAAGGGCATGAGTCAAACAGACACTATCTGCTCATTATACACTGATGTTTTGGCATGCAAATCTCCTACCAATAATTATGCCTTATTTTCGGTAGAATGATATTTGTTGTTAAAAATTAAAGCTGTGAGAGCTAGAAAACCCATAGAATTAAAAACAATTGAGGATTTTATAAATTGTTGCAAACAGCATGGGATAAAAGTTCAAAGGTTGCTCTGTGATTTTTACTTACACAATTTTGTATTAGAGGAAGAAGTGGAAAAGAACCCCAACCTTTTTGTGGGGGATGTTCAGTTCCAAGCCTTTACTCTCATTTACTGTCAATCCACTGAAGTGGTTCAAGGCTCATAATGTGTTCCAAAGATAAGAGCATGGCATGGATCTTTGCGTTAGAAGTGAACCCAAACATCCTTTACAAATGCTGGCCAATCACAAGAGTCTGATGACAAGGGAAGGAGTGATCAAAATTTTGGGGCCTATTTAGAAGGAGATTGTACAGAAGGGAGTAGAATACTTCCTCTCCATTCAGGAAAACTCTTTGGCTACAGCCAAGCTTAGGTGGATAATCTCCCCTAGCAATGTATAGAATAGAGAGCCATTTAATTATAAAAATTTTAAGCTAGTTGTGGACCGTTTTGTCACATATAGCAATCTCATTTTGAGAGAGGGTCCTTATTGACTAGGATGTCGGTTCCACAACCCTATTATTTGGTATCCTGCTGAAGGCTATCACGCTATATATGAATTGCCCGAAGGAAAGACAGGGCCCATCTTTGAGCTGTTGGCCAAGAACCATGGTTTTAGACCACTTTAGGACATTCCTTCTCTAGCTTATTCTTTAACTGCTCTGCATACAAACTACTTGCTTTTCATGAGGACATGAAATAGGGTAAGCATGAAAGTATGTTGAGTCGTGAAATGGGTATGTAATTACTATTAATCTCATCATTCGTTTCCTTTATTCTTATCTTTTCTATATCCTAATGTGTTAATATATTAAATAATTATGGTAAGAAACGAATTAATTATCTGCAGTTACGAATTAACTAATTATTAACCTTCTTTATGCAGGAAAACAATAAAAGAGACAAATGTTGTTCCCTAACAAAGGAACATCGAAAATCAAAAAGCCAAGGAATGAACATGGCAGTTACGATCAAGGCTAAAGACGAATCAGGAAGATCAACACGAGAAAGGAAAGGATGTCTAAACTTGGAAATTAGTTGCAAATCCCTCAAGCTAATTACCATTTACCATTTATCTTTTACCCTTTCTAATTATAAAAGGAAACGATTGTAAAAATAAGGGCAAGCTCTGTTATTATTGAATTTGTAATTTTAATTATAGACTCTCATTGTTGAGAGAACACAGTTATTGTAATGCTACTTATATTTGATGATTAATATATAAGTGAAGTTGTTGTTCCCTCAAGCTATCTAAAGTAACTTAGCAGTATTCATTGGCGGCTAAGGGCCCGACCTCTGGTGGATTCAACTGCTTTCCTTGTATCATGCATTTCCAATTCTCACAAGCGTGACGATTTGATAGTATTATTGCTTTCTATGATTTTATTTCCTTCACTATTTATTATTTTCCTCTGTTAACAGAATATCTCTGCTTTATATGATTTACAACATTATCATTTAATTCAGTTCATCTTTAGATTGTGTCACTTAGATAAATATTCAGCTTGATGTAATCAACTGTAAAGAGTTTAACTATCACTGGCGGACTCTCAAATTGATACCATTGTTATTTGGATTATTTTCTGGAGATTGGGCTTTGATTTATATTAAATCAGTTAATAAGAGAAGACTTATTACTATTGTACTCTCAGCTGATCCCATTTCGAATTGCTTGAGTCAGGATTGATTACACTTTCGGTAGAATTTTGAAGTTCAGTGGTTATATTCCCTTTAATGATTGTTGTTGGAATTTATTAGATGCATCTGTTTACTTTTGTATTTAAATATATATACTGCAATCTAGGAAACATTACTCTCTAAATTAAATAGCATCCACATACTGTGTACACTCCTAAAATAAAAATACTTGCTTGGGTTGATAATTAATGTGAGGATAATTATGAGTTTTAAAAGACACCTGTTATCACCCAACAATGGCCACTAGAGATAACACCCTTGGCCAATCCACTCCCATAAATAGCCCTAATAATGAATACAACACTATGGGGGGAGTACCTCCTCCAGTTG
>APFE030396047.1:0-16730 GCA_000404065.3 Pinus taeda | reverse complement strand
CTAATGTGTTAATATATTAAAAAATCATGGTAAGATATGAAGGAATTATTTGCAGTTACGACTTAACTAATTATTACCCTTCTTTATTCAGGAAAACAACAAAAGGGACAAATGTTGTTCCCTAACAAAGGAACAACAAAAATCAACAAGCCAAGGAAGGAACGCGACAGTTACGATCAAGGCTAAAGACGAATCAGGAAGATCAACACAAGAAAGGAAAGGATGTCTAAAGTTGGAAATTATTTGAAAATTCCTCAATCTAATTACCATTTACCATTTATCTTTTACCATTTCTAATTATAAAATGAGATGATTGTAAAAAGAAGGGGAAGCTCTGTTATTATTGAATTTGTAATTTTAATTATAGAATCTTGCCATTGAGAGAACATAGATATTGTAATGCTACTTATATTTTATGATTAATATATAAGTGAAGTTGTTGTTCCCTCAAACTATCTGAAGTAACTTAGCAGTATTCGCTGGCAGCTAAGGGCCCGGCCTCTGGTGGATTCAACTGCTTTCTTTGTATCATGCATTTCCAATTCTCGCAAGCATGACGATTTGATAGTATTATTGATTTCTATGATTTTATTTCCTTCACTATTTATTATTTTCCTGTGTTGACAGAATATCTCTGCTTTATACGATTTACAACATTATCGTTTAAATCACTTCATCTTCAGATTGTGTTACTTAGATAAATATTCAGCTTGATGTAATCAACTGTAAAGAGTTTAACTATCATTGGTAGACTCTCAGACTGATGCTATTGCTATTTGGATTATTTACTGGAGATTGGGCTTTGATTTAGATTAAATCAGTTAGGAAGAGAAGACTTATTACTATTGGACTCTCAGCTGATACCATTCCGAATTTCTTGAGTTAGGATTGATTACACTTTCGGTAGAAGTTTGAAGTTCAATTGCTATATTCCCTTTAATGATTGTTGTTGGAATTTATTAGATGCATCCGTTTAATTTTGTATTTAAATATCTATACTGCAATCTAGGAAACATTACTCTCTGAATTAAATAGCATCCAAATACTGTGTACACTTCTGAAATAAAAAGACTTGCTTGGGTTGATAATTAATGTGAGGATAATTAGAAGTTTTAAAAGACACCTGTTATCACCCAACAATGGCCACTAGAGCTAACACCCTTGGCCAATCCACTCCCATAAATAGCCCTAATAATGAATACAACACTATGGGGGGAGCACCTCCTCTAGCTGGGTCATAATTGGCCTCTAACCGCACCCCCCCCAGCACCTAAAAGCTTCGTTCATATCTTATTTCCTGGGAACTCTAGCTTGTCTTAATATTTTTAAGTTGATGAATGACCCCATAATACATAATCATACATGCCCTCCTTCTCCACATAAAATTCTAGCATATATTCTAAAACTTGATGGTAAACTAGAGAATACCATGTACCTCATATCACAACTTATCATTTAGGGTGTTCTTCCAACTCTTTTATGGATGATAGTATTAGGTTGCATATTTTCCAACAATCTCTCACCAATGGTGTTGCCAAGTGGTATATTGATATTGATTCTGTCACTTATGATAATTTGCTATCTTTGGCACAAAAAATTGTTAATCTCCATCAATTTACTGTTAGATGTGAGGCTAGTATGAATATCCTCACTACCTTCCATTAGGATCACTCGACACAAATTTTTGATCATATTTGTGAGTGGAAGAGGTGACAAGTTTTTCTCCAAACCAAGATTCATGACCAAGTTCTTCATCAATGGTTTATTAAGTCTTTATTTCCTCAAATTTCTAAATATTTTCTAAAAGGTGGAGCCCAAACTAAAGAGAAAGCCATATTTCATGCCCACCAATTTCACTTGATCTATTCTCAAGTAGGCACCTTGTATCATTACATTCCAAATTCTCCTTGGGCATCAAATTATCCCTTAACTCAAAAACCCAAAACCAATATTGATGGAGTCATGGGCTGTGTATCTTCTGGAGACATTGGTCAACTAGCCTCTCAAATGGGCCAACTGAGCATGTCTTCTAATACCCTATATGGTCAACCTACTACTCAAACTCCTAATGTCCTTGTTCCCACCTCAAAGGTAAAAAAAAATATTCAGTCAACCTCAAATAAGAATCCTTAGCAATGAAGAGGTAAAAAGAAAAATAATAAGTCCAAGACTTCATCACAAACTTGAGACAACATTTAGAGTGGCAATAGAGAGAAGAAGTCAAGAATAACTTTCCTTGCAATATTTGTAGGGATGATCATCTTACTCATGAGTGCCCCTAGATGGATGAGATTCATTTATATTTCTTATAGCAATATACTCATCAACCAATTGTCTTGAGGAATCCCTTTTCATGCCAACAACAACATATGGTTGCAAATTCTCCACCACCTTAGAAAGTGGCCAGTGGGGGAACTTTTCTAATACCTCACCTTCAACAAATTATATCTTTATGGGTAAGTCATACATCCATTTACAAACCAAATCTCATAATTACAATCATACTAAGAGTGGAAAAAAACCTTGGATCCCGTGAACCAATCTACATTGACTAGTCAATCTCATTTAAACATTGTGTTACTCCTACCTAATGGTTCTCTTCAAAATATTACGATAATCCAAATGTGAAGGTTGCTCAAAAATATAATATATTTGAGGATCTAGCCCAAGCTTCAACTGTTATGTCTGCATTAAAAGTGTTACAAAGTTTCCAAGCACAACACAAGGCACTATTTTTTGTTTTCAGTGTGGTGGATCCCTCATAATCAAATATTATGACCTTTGATACATCTCTTTGGAAACCCCATCTTCTATATCATCTACCCTTCCAAATAATGGTTTGTGTTGTTGGAAAATGTGTTTATTGGATAGTATTGGATGAGGGGGAATCAACTTGTATCTTGTTGTTGAATTGTTGAAAATATCTTGGTCCTTTGACTTTATTTGCACCTAGATCAACATTGAAGGCCTTTGATGGGCACATCTTGTAGCCTCAATGGGTGTTTTTAGCTTTACTCGTAAGTTAGGAGGTAAATCGATCTATGTTTAGGTTGAGGTCATTGATTCACCATTAGATTATAACCTCAGCATTGGGTGAAGTTGATTCTAGGTTATTACCATTTTTGTGTCTTTAGTCTTTTATGTCGTGTCATTCCACCACGAGGGTAAAATAGTCACTATTGAATAATTATACTTTTTTGAGCCCAATCATCGATTTTATGATAGCCAATCTATCCCCTTTGTAGGTGATTTCACCATTATTGCTAAGAGTATTGTTGTGGGAACGTTCAAAGAATCCTCATTGATGGGCACATTTCCCCTTGCTCTTCCAGACCCATGTCCATCTCCTTCCATGATTAACTTGACCTCTTCTATCACTAATGAATCCCTTCGACCTCTTGATCTTCAGGAGGTTCCTACGAAAGATGATTTTAATGGGGGAATAATGACACCTTTTGTGGAAGTAATCACATCTTCAATGGTCACATAACCACCTAATAACACTAGTCAAAACTTCCATCCTAATATGGAATATGATCAGGAAACACTGCCCGCATAGGTCATCGCTACTTCACTTTCACATGACTTCCTTGATATTGAGCTACCTCCAGATAAGTCGATGTTGGAGGTCATGGCTTCACAAGATCAGCGTGTTGAAATATGTAACTAAGTTCAGTCTTCATAATGACATATGTAATCATGATTTTGTGTGTTTAATAAAAAGATACAAATAAATTTATTATTGTTGTTCCTGAGGCATCGGTTTCATGTTCAAGAGAAAAAAAATAGGTCAAGCTCCCATTGAAAGATTATAGGGTTTGTCATTTAGTCTACATGTCATTAAGTCATTTTAACGTATGAATGACCCATTTGGGACATGTTACATATTGTAAAATAAATTTATTTGAGTCAAATAAAGTCAAAGGCCCTTCAATACCTTGTTAAATGTGAAAACTACAAGTCAGCCTAGAGACAGTGACAAGTCAGCCTATTGGATGTGAAAAAAATCCTATAAAAATCACTTGACCTCATTTTCAAAGGGATCATCCAAGCAGCTCATGGAAGCAGATAAGAAGCTCATATAAGAACTAGAAGAATTAGTGAAGTAGACGAAAATAAGAAAAGGACAATTCTGAAAGATTTTATGGGATACCTCACGTCACACGTGCAGAATAATTGAAGAATTTGAAACTATAGGAAGGTTGTGGTACAAAAATTTCTAGAAGTCATTGTTTGGTGTCAAAAGGACTTCAAGTCAAGCTGAGTTGACTTGAAATAGGAGGAACATCAAGGTAAGAAGGAAATGAATCATTCCAGTACTAAGTTCACCCACACATGTGACTCTTTGAGAGCTACAGACAAAAATTATAGTCTTGAGATGATCACTGAATCTCTGAAGTTGGAGCCAAAAAACTGAAGTATACAAGCAGGTTTGATGATTATTGGCATGAACGAAGGGAAGCACATCGAGGAATGGTTTTGACTTGGTCTTGGAGGAGTCTTGTTGAAGCTGAAGTATACAAGCAGGTTTGATGAGCATTGAGTTGAAGGAAGGGAAGCACATTGAGGAATGGTTTTGACTTGGTCTTGGAGGAGTCTTGTTCAAGGGTATAGGTCTTGGATTTCATCAATTCAAGGTATATAAGAAGAGGAATTCTTGTGGGTTTTCCTCTCAGTTGGAGAGGTTTTAGCCCTAGATGATCGCCTACATCTTATGTCCTTTGTCTTATTGATCTTTATTGTTTGGTAATTGTTTGATGAATAAAATACTAATAATAAACAAGAGAAAGAAGAAACTAATCATATTAAGTAAAAGTATACCACAAGCAGTTACCGAAAGTAGAGAAATCACCTAGACTTGTTGCCCTTTGATTTCTCAACATGGTATCAGAGCTGAGGTGACAAGTCAAGGAAAGGCATATTAAAAAAGAAGTATCAAAGAAAGGACAAGAAATCAAGGAGGACATTGAATCTTTGAGAAGAGATACTGAAGGGCCGAGTTCAAGGAAATCACTAAGCATAATTAATCAAATTCTAGGCTCAATTATTTAACTAGATCCGTAATAGAGGTAGCAAAATATTTTGAAGACCGGAACCATTACAAGGTGGAACAAAAGTTTGGGCTATATTCCATAAGATAAGAACCTTGGTGATGGATATATATAAATTTATGTTATGATCCCTACATCTAGGAGGCCAAAGACTTTATCCTTCATCCACAGGAAGGTCAAAACTTTTGACAAGAAAAGTGAGCTTTTGGGCATCATAGAAGGATTATTTTCATCATTCCAAGAAGTCAAACCTATAACAGAAACAACATAATTTAGACTCTAAGGTAAGTTCAATTGTTTTCTCCATTCAAGAATTGAAATCTCCCAACAAAAAATAATAAAGGAAATTCTAAAAAAAATCACAGTCAGAATTCTTTCCTAAGATCTAATTTTCTTCTGGGCTCTCAACTCAATAAAACAGACCTGGTCACCCTTTAAATATACATATCATTACACTTAGTTAAAAAATTCGAGCTTTGCAAACCCCATATTTGTGCTATCACAGATCCCATCTTCCAGACATGTCCTTGCAACATAACTACTCTACTCTATTCTACAAATTCAATTCTATGGTGACCGAGTCCTAAATGGAAGAATATTCGAGTGCTAAATCCTTTCAAGAGGTTATTCAAAATATATTTTGCATTACTTTGTATGAGATCCTCAACCAAGAGCCTTCAATATGGAGTGAGTAGACCATTAGTGATGAATATTGATATGTTAAAAATTAACAAGGTCATCACTATCTATTGGTCCAATGCCTAATTTATTGATTTTATGGGGCACGACCATCCTTATTATCTTATAAAATGGTTAATTCATTTATGAGGAATCATTATAGATTTTATGGGGCACGACCATCCTTATTATCTTATAAAATGGTTAATTCATTTATGAGGAATCATTATATATGTCTAAATTTAAGTAAAGCATTACGTAATTCCAGGACCACCAATAAGATAATCTAGAATAAAATGATTCCCAATGCCCAGGTTAAAAATAAATTATGAAAACATAGCCTTAAGAAAATAACAAGAGAAAAGCACAAAATGCTCAGCGAAGGCTAATGCCTCTTAAAATAAAAATAAAAATAAATAAACACAAAGTGCTTAGCAAAGGCTAATGCCTCTTGAAATAAAAATAAATAAACATGATGTAATATTATTATATTAATCTTTGAAAAAGAATCGCCGAATAAAGAATTTAACATTTATACACATAAAAATCCCAACCCCTCTAACTAATTTGGGTGACATCACCATGAAAAAGTTAGATGATTTCACCATGGATCATGCGAAAAGAGACAAAGATCTCATTGACGAATTATTGTATTAAAAAACCCTTCAATGGGCATGGATTAATAATATGGTTTATTGGAGTTTCCATTAACTTCAAAACATTTAGTTGAGTGGATGCACGGACGAAAGAAATGGAAAATGTAAGTGCATGAACATGTGGGGTCTTTATAAAGAATGGAAGGTATATTTTTAAAAAATTAAATATAAATAATTAATTAATAATATAATTGTTTTAATGTAAATTTTATAATTTTAGATTTTTTTAGTTTTAAAAAAATAAAAAATAAAAAATTAATTTAGATGTTAACTTTTTGTGCTTTAAAAATATATTAGTGAAATGAATTTATATTGATTTGTTTAAATGTATATATATGTGGAGCTTATATTTCATATTATAATAATAGAAATGAATTGATTTTTTTTTTAATATTTTTTTATCAATAATTAATATGTGGATGGTATTACTTAACTTTTATAAAATATTTATGGAATGTTTTTACTAATAGTTAAAACATTGAGATTTATTTGAAAGATAGTTATGTTTTTTTTACTTTTCAATTTAAATTTAAAATGTTATAAAATTAAATTAAAGTAAAATAAATGTCTTTGTTTTGAAAAAGGACTTTCACAAATTTAATTTAACCATGGAATATTTTTAGTAGTAGTCTAGGTAGATGATTGAGATTTATCTCAAAGGTACTTATGCTCTCTTTTTCCTTTTCAATTTAATTAAAAAATGCTATAAAAATAAATATATATAAAAAGAGTAGTTTAAGTAGGCCATAATTTTTCCTAAAAATATAGATTCTTTGGGCACTTTTTTGGAAAAATCTAGTTGAAATTTTTGGAAATCGAGGTTACATATATCAAACAATAGAATTTTAGGTGCCATGGGGGTTTTTGAGGGTGCCGAATCTATTTGTACCTTAAACATATGGATTGGAACACTTCTAAATCAAGATTTTGCAATATCACCTCGTTAGACAACACCTACATAAAATATTTTAAGTGTGAAATGAGTTATGGTTTTTTGGGCATGTGGTGTCGATAATACATGTATTAACCCATGGTATTGCAACACAGTCTTTTTGTTGGTTAATACTCTCCATGGTCAAGTGGGGTGAATCTTCATGGTTAAGAATTTTGTTACATGTTTTTGTGGATGTATATTTATGCCAATAGACATGTCTATTTTGGAATAAGTCTTTCATAATTTTAATATTTTGTACCATGGTGTATCGGTCACTCATTGGCGTAATCTCATCAAGGCCTAAGATCAAAATTAGTAGCTACCATAATAACCCTATGAATATATCCATGATCCCATAAGCTAGATATACTAAGAATTGATGGCTTAGCAAGAATCTAGACTCCATGATAGTTAGGGATCCTACTCCTTGTGCCTTATCACAAGGTTCTAAGGATGCACCTCCCCGGGTGGAATTTGAAACTAGGTGGAAGGGGTTGTATAATTATAATTTAATTATCAATAATTAATTGATAGATGGTAAGGATTTAACCCTTTTTTTGTAACAAGGGGAATCAACAAATGGGTTAGTCTCGTACTCCCATGAAATGAGGTTGATTCTAACTACTACCCCTATACCTTTGGGTCCTACGGCATGTCATCCTCTTTGTAGATTGGGATACTCTGAGGGATTAAACCTTGGATCTCTTTTTTTACACAATAGTGCATATCAAGTTGGTCGTGAATTAAGCTGCACCTTGAGGACTGTGTGGATTTAACCATTACAAAATATCCATGTAATATTTTATTGGTGGTCAAGATAGAGAGTTGAGATTTATTTCAAAGGAAAAAATATCCTTTTTTCTTTTTAGTTTAATAGAAAAATATTATAAAATTAAACTTAATGAAAAATATATAAAATACTTTGATTTTGAAATGAATTATAGTTTTTTGGGCATGTCGTATTGATAAGCCATGGTATTTCCCCATGATATTGTAATGCAAGCTATTTTCAGATTAAGAATCTCCATGCTAAAGTGGAGCGAATATTCATGATTAAGAATCTTGGTACAAGTTTTTCCAAATGTATATATGTCTAACTCATGCATAATTATTTTTATAATTATATTTTTTTTACAGAATTTGTTGCTTGTATTAATTTCAAAAAGCGGCTCTCCACCAAAAGGTCAAAAAAGAAAATATAAAAAGGTCTATGGGAGCAGACCCCAAGGTTCTTACAAAACTAAATAAAAATTTACTTACTCTACTTTAATCCCTCTATATTGAAGAACATGTTGGACAAACATAAACACATATCTACAAAACATGAATTACATAGGATCCAAAGTTATGGCATGTTGGTCACGTTTAGTTGAATTTCTAGCCAAGAAATGTTGATTTGTCAATGCACACAATATTGGATGGTTATCATTTTCCTATGACTCGTCGTTGATGAAGAATTTTCCTATTCACTGGTCCTTCAGGGGATTGTTCATTAATATTTTCTTGTCTTAGGCGTTTATGGAATGACGATGTTCTGAACTAATTCGTTAATTTTGGCTTCACCCTGCAGTCTAGTGTAAGCATTATTTGCAAATGGGTTTTCCCTATGATTATTATCTCTAACAACATGGTAGAAATGGACATTTTATGTGCCTTTTAAGATTTATCTTATATGAGTGATGGTCTGAGATAGAGCTAGTTTATTGAATTCCTTCTTCTGTATCATCTAATATATTAAGATTGCAGAGTTTCCAATTATTATGAATGAATTTGTGTTCCTTTCTTTGATGATTTTGGCTCCCACAAGTAACGCAAGCGCCTCTGGTTATTATCTATTTCATTGCATTCCCCCCATTTGAAGGTTTCTACTTATTTTTATTTGGCCCAAAAGCACCCCCCCGATCCAAAGTGGTATTGGTGACCACCCACCAGTCCACCTTGACCCCCCCATTGTTTCTTTCAACTTTTCAGTTTCCTTAATTGTAGCACAATTTACTATTTTTAGCAGTTTTTCGGGTCCTAAACTTCCGGAGTCATTTTGAGGCCCTAAACGATGTTTTTTTTGGAAAATTGGGAGCAACATGGGTCCATGGACCCTTGTTGCTCTTCTCAAAGTTATATTTCTCAGATAGATCTTTCTAACGAGATATTGTACATGCCAAACGAAGATCGTATGCCAAAGTTATGACCTCGGGAAGCTGATGTACCAATTTACCCAAATAGGGCCCACACTTTGGCGTTTCATCTTCTAGGATTGGGTTTTTGGATGTTTAGTGTTTTCCATTGTTTCCCAACAATAAATAGGCCTTCGAGCCACATTGTAACATAGTTCAGAGGCATGTAGCCACCACATCTCTCCGCAAAGATAAGCTACCATCGACCTAGTTGTTTATTTCCATTTTCTGTTTGTAAGCATATCTCAGTATTTTACACTAATGAAATGAAGTATTATTTCTGCTGCATCTTTGTGTTTATGGTTATCTTTGTAATTTTTTACATTCTTGTTTAAATTCGAATCACCGCCCCCCCACCGCATCCCTCCACCCCAGCCCTCCCGTGCACCTCCTATCCCTGGGTTCTTTTCTGATGCTCCAACAAAAATAAAATAAATAGACCTTGCTACATTTTCCATTTCTCAAAGGATTGATGATCCATTTCAATATTCAATGAGTTAGGATCTACCAGAGGTTTGATCATGGAATTAAAGATAAGGATATTTGTCAAGACTAAATCATAGCAACATTTTCAATCTACGGAGAGTGTTGAATTATCCTTCTTATTTTCTCTTTATATTAAAATCGCTTTGGTGGCCAAGCTCTAAGTTTTCATGAGAACTTTCCTTTCGTTGGTAAATTTGTTTTCGAATATGGATTTATTTCTCGCTAGCTAATGTTCCACCATAGAAAATACATGAAGCTTTTCCAAAATCACATTAGGAGAGATTTACATTTGAAGGCATATGGTTATTTTGAAGACCAAATTCTTAGGAAATCATGAAGGGGTATGCCAATCTAGAGAGAGATAGAGAGAGGAAGGGAGAGGGCTATCCAAAAATATTTTGTGAACAATCAGCCCAGGAAGAGGTGATGTATGTATTCTTCGGAGTTGAGGTAGGAGCAATGAGAAGGGCCTTAATCCATCTTTTCTTCATACTTTTAGCGATTAAGATATTGACATGAAGGAGAGCCCACATAAAAGCTTTTATGTTGGGGAGACTTTTTGATTTCCATATGATGTTCCAAGGAGGCCAATGGGGGGTTCAAGTTGATTTCAGCTAATAAGAGAGAGAATACTTATTTGATAGTATAAGACATGGAGGTAAAATCCCATCCCAAAGAGTTAGGTCAATTCAGACAGATTGTGGTAAATCATTTAAGTTTCATGATATAAATATTCTAGGCATCCATTAAGTTAAGAGGGACTGAAAAGGATTTATGTCTTTTCCAAAGGGTACAGGCTTGTTCCCACTCATAAAACTAGTTGATACTTTTCATTATTCTTGAAACAAACCATTTTCGTACAACCCCTAAGGCTATGTAGGAGTTCAAAGGGGGATTGTTGCATATTTTGTCTTCCCAGATTTTGATATCCCTTCCACTACTAGGAATTTTATAGAGGAAGTATTTCAACAGTAGGAGGGAGTTTTTACATAGTTTCCACATGGAGGAGCTCGGTTTGGAGGGGATTTGATTCTCAAAAATATCCTTTTTTTGGGGAATTTTTAATATTTTCCTTCTAGATCTTGTTTCCACCAAGTTAACTCCCCTTTGATAAGTCTCCGCAAGAGCTTGGTAGCCAAGGGTTTATTCAGTAAATGAGGCATCCCTATTCCAAGTCCTCCTCTTTCATAAGTGACGTTGTTTCCTTAGACCAATTTATGAGATGAAATTATTTTGTTTCAGATTGTACCCTTTTCTAGAGGAATTTCCTTATCAAAATCACCAATTTCATTAAGATTATTGATGACGCTTGTAAAATTGTGAATTGATAAATGGGGAGAGAAGAGAGGACTGACTTGCTGAAGATGAATTAACTGACTAAATTAATCCATTGGGAAACCCATTGATTGATCTCCTTCCTCATTTTTTTCAATCATTCCAACCAAATTTTATATTTGGGAGAATTCTTGAAGATGGGCATCTTGAGGTATTTGAATGACATCCAGTCCACTTTGTAGTAAAACCCAAATATCTAAGATATTTGACTCAAGAGATTAGGATGAATGTTCCATCCTAATAAAAATCCATATCCTTTATTTACCATCCCTCCAAAAGTTGAAATAAAAGCATCTAAGAGAAGTTTAAACCTTCGAGCCATGATTAGAGATGCTCCTCCTAGAAGAAGAGTTACATCTGTGAACTTAGAATGATTGATTTCCTTATTTCTTCTATAGAAGAAAATTCCATAGATTCTTCCAATTCTTATTTCTTTGTCCAGATTCCTCCTCAGAGCTTCTGCAAGGTTGATATAACGAAAGGGGGATAGGGGGCATCCTTGACAAAGTCCCGTTGTTGCTTGGAAAAAACCACTCCATTTTCCATTTATTAACACTAATATCCATGGCTTACTTATCAATGATTTCACTAAATTTACAAAAGATTTAGAGAATCCAAATTTTTGAAGCACAAAAAAAAGAAAGGAATGACATACCCAATCAAAGGAATTATCCATTTCCAACTTAGAAAAAAAAAAAAAAAAAACTCTTACATTTATTATTTTTATGGAGTGTATTGCTTCCTGCACAAGGAGAATGTTGTCCACTATATAACAATGTTGCAAGAAGCCCCCTGATTTTCAGACATTAAATTAGAAAAGGATAGGATTAAGCTGATTTTCCATGGTTGTAGTAAAAAAATTGTAGGAGACATTACAAAGATAAATGGGTCAGAATATGTCAAAAGAAGTGGGATTCTTATCTTAGGGAATTAAATCCAGAAAGGAAGAGTTAGTGCTCCCAGTTAATTTTGAGTTTTCTTGGGGCCCCTTAAGCATTTTTAAAAGGTCATTCCTTATTATTTCCCATGTTGCACAGTAGAAAGAGATTTGAAATCCATTCAGTCCTAGAGCTTTATTAGGATGCATTGAGTAGATTAAAAACATGACCTCCTCTTCCTGAATTAGTTTTGATGACATTGAATTTTTCTCGTGAGTCATCACGGTTGGGACATTTGTGAGGGTTTCCCCCAAAAAATCTACTTCTAGGTCTGTTGTAAGGATATGGATAATGTAGGGTTGATTCTGATTTAATCTCTTCTATATCATAAAAAAGATACCCCTGCTCATTTTTATGGAGCTTATATTCTTCTTATATCTTAGGGCTTTATGCTATTTGTAAAACAAGGATGTGTTTTTATCCCTAGATATAAGCCATAGGCTTCGAGATTTAAACTTCTATTTTTCATCCTTGTTTCTATAGCAATGATAATGCCTCTAATATTTTTCTCTTTCTTGTGCCTGAAGAGCATATATTTCTTATTGAAGTTATTTTTCCTCCTTTTATGGTTCTTGAAAGTTTGTCTTGGCCTAATCTTTCAGAGTTTTCTTTGTTCTTTTTAATTTAGTCTCCCAGATAAAACTTGGTGACCCTTCTAATTTTCCACTCCAAGTATCCCTTATTAAGGACATGGTCTACACCTATTATAACCATAGAGAGTTTAACCTAAATTGTAGAGGCCAAAGATTATTTCTTTTACTAAAAGAGATACAGATTGGGTTGTGACCAGAGATGCCATAAGTCAATTTTTTTGGGGTGGTGTCTTCCAGCTCTCATAGAAAGTGAGAGTGAACAAGGAATCAATCTAGATGTTCTTTAGTACTCCCAAGTCCCAATATTCAGTTTCTCCAAGTGAATTTGCAATTAGTAGGCTTGGCATTACTAGATTGTGATCAATCATGATTAATTCTAGTTTTTCTTTTGAAGGGTCGGCATAAAAGGAGCCACCTCTTTTTTCCTCTTGAGATAGAATGAGATTAAAATCCCCTATTAAAATACAATCTTTGGAGGAGTAGAGATCTAAGTAATGAGAAAGGGAGTGCCAACATGAGTCATTGTCCCTATAGTGCATCAGAGAAAAAAGGTTGATGATTTTGTAGATTTGGCTTGTGCCTTTATATCTCAGAGTGGAAAGAAGCTAATGAGTTTATGCATGGTTCTCCAAGAGGTCAAATTTATTTTTGTCCCATAGGGTGCAAAGGCCCCCCGAGACTCCCTTGCGCTTATTGGCTTACCTGGAAAGCTTTTATTTATTTTTTTGAATAAAGGAGTGACATCTTCCTCCAAATGTTTTGTCTATTGAATCATTAAGATATTGAGTTTTTTAACCTTTTATACAATTAATAATAATAATAATAATAAAATTAATTTTTATGATTTTTTTCTTTAATTTTTGCAATGCATAATTGACACAAATGTTTTGATCTTTATCAAATAATGTTTATTTAGGTTGACCAACCATTTTAATTTATAAAATGATACTAATTATTTATTCTACATTAAATTTATTATTATTATTAATTTTAATTAAAAATATATATTATATTTATTAACCTATAAAAATTGCATAATAAAAAAATCGCTACTTTTCTATATAATAATTTACAATTCAATATTCAAAAATTATAATTAAATATTCAAAATTTAACAAGGAAAAATTAAATTAAAATTGATAGTATACTTATATATATAAGTTTAATAAAAACAAATTAAAAAACTAAATCTCAAACGAATTTTACAAATAAACTATATTTTATACCATATAAGTTTTATTTACTCAAACAAATTCCTAATATAAATATACCAGAAAACTATACATTTTAAGTATTTTAAAAGATTCCCTATTTGAAGATCCAAAATTCTTGAGTACAGTTGTTTTCTATTATAAAGTATCAAACTCAATAAATTATTATAATGTAGTAGATGATCTTTTATTACGATTCATTTTTAAAGCCTTGAATAAAACGTTAATAAAATATATCCATATAATATATTAGTGAAATGATGCATATTAATTTGACCAGACAGTCATTTTAAATGTTAAGTTTCATTGTTTATCAATGAAATATGACCTACCCACACTTAAGTAAACGCTCCTTTGATGTGTAAAGTAGGTATATTAATTGTTGAAACGATATTCATTACCCCACACATATATATGTATATATATATGTATAGAGTATAGGCTTCACAATCATATTATATGGTTTTCCTACTTCTTGCATCAAGAGAGATGTTGATGATGATGTTGTGTACAAAACAATGGTATTGCAGAGGTGTTTTTTAAAGTTATATATATATATAAATTGAAAGTTATATATAATGTATTGTGTATAAATTATTTGTTTTATATAGTTAAAAATATTGTATTTATATTTAATTATAAATTATTATATATAAATTTGTGTATGTGTATAAAATATATGTATTTTTTTAGTTAAGAAAAAATAATTTTTATGAATTTATTTAATTTTTTATTGTAAATTATTAATTTTATTTGAATTATAGTGACAATGATGTTTATTATTTTCTATATAACTTAAGATGAGTGATGAGTTATATTAGATGTTTTTATACAATTTTTCATATTTTAACATGATGTAAATGAAATTACAAAATAATTGTGATTTTAGAATTAAAGAGAATTTAAATGGTTATTAAATTATAGAAGTTGGATTCTTTGATGGGGTGTGAATGGAATTGATAAGGTCTTTTGGGGTTTGAGCCTGTCGCTTTGGGATATGATGGATATTTATGATCAGGAGTGTGGTTCACCCTTAGCAAAAAATGGCATTCATGTCACCTGATGTCCAGCTTTTGCTATAAGTTGGCTCTTGCAATGGCATTTTGGGCATTTTGCAAAGAACAGCGGTAGAGGTGAGGTCAAGACCTCGATCTCCTTGCTACTAGTGGAAATATTGCACACTGTCGCAAAGTTAAATCTGTTTGTGGGCAATTTTGGTTTTGTGACAATGGGTTATTAGTTGTTAAGATTCTGAACATGCAGTGGTGGGAAGGTGTTGAAGCTATGTATGTGGAAGCTACATTTTGGATTTTGTTCTTGGAGGTTGATAACCTATGCAGAAGCTCCTCATTCAGTCTCAACGAGGTGGTGGAAGTTATTTTCTACCTAATATTGTTTTTCTTCCATGTTGTTTTCATGGGTCATTGGTTTGGGGTTTATGTAATCCTATATGTGGATTGGGAGGGTTGTGAGTAGTCATTGTGTTTATTCTCTAGCTATCTCAACCGGATTTGTTTGATGTATGTTTTGATAAAGTTTAGTACTGACATGTTTGTTCTTGACTTCTTTGATGACTTGGGGTTCTCAAGCAAAAATTTGGGATTCGGTTAAAGTGTCCCTATATGCTCCTAGTATATCCTAATTCTGAAAGTTTATTGTATGGTTTTCCCTTGGGGAATCATGTGGCTTTGTTTTTAGCTAATTGTGTTGGGGTATGTGGGTCGTGATGTTGGGGTATTCACTTTTATGGGAGTTAAGACGGCGAGCCCTCCAAATGACACGATCAATTGAATGAGTCTATTTGATGAAATTTTAGGGTTGTGTCAAAGCCCTGGGGAAGTTTTGATTGGTGATTTCTCTTGTTCTTCTTTCCAGGTTGTGGAAGTTAGAGTAGTGCCACAAGTGTGACCCCTCTACTTCCTTCATGTCACCTAGGAAACATATGCATTGTAGGTGAGGTGGGGGAAGAAGCCCACAAGACTAGTGTAGAGCGAGGCTTGTCACCCAAGGTCTTGCTGCTACATATTTCAATGTTGTTCCACCCAAGATAAGAATAGAAATTCCCATGCTAGAAACCCAAGCTTGAGTGGAAAGGAAATCCTACTTATATTCTAAAATTATGAATGTGGTATCTACTTCAATTCTGAACCCTGGTCACAACAAGGGATGAAAGAAGCAATATTTGAACTCAGAGGCATTGCATTGATAGATGAAAACTCTACTGAGGTTAGTTTTGAAGAACAAATAAGTTGAGAGGTATAACTTCTTTTCCTCCTTGAAAGACATTAAAAGACTGTTGAGGAACCAATGCTTCGCCCTGGATAGACTAGATGCAAGGCCTCCCCATCTGGAGAGACACTTACAATGTGACTTTTGACACCTTTTCCCCTCTAAAATTAAGTGTTAGGGACTCGGCTCCCATTTCGTCTTTTGAGTCTAAATGATTCCATTTCTTGTCATCTTTTTAATTCTTTGTTATGTATAGTTTGGACATCCTAGTAATAAGGGATTTTATAATCTGCTTTGTAATATTGATCTAGTTGTATAGCTCATTTTTGAACCAAGGTTTATTTAGAGAAGCTCAAGTTTTTGGGAACCTTGGTAGCCAAAAAATACATAGAAAAATCCTTTACTAAATAAATGCCACAACCATATATATCTAAAAAAATTTAAC
>APFE030396045.1:26247-54158 GCA_000404065.3 Pinus taeda | reverse complement strand
CCTTCCCAAAGTGGTAGTTCTCGGATAGATCTTTCTAACGAGCTATCATACGCGTCAAACGGAGATCGTATGCCAAAGATACGACCCCGGGAATTTGATGTACCAATTTACCCAAAACGGGGCCCAGAATTTGGCGTTTCATCTTCTAGGGTTAGGTTTTGGAATGTGAAGGGTTTTCCATTGTTTCTCAACAATAAACAGGCCTTCAAGCCTCATTGTAACACAGTTCAGAACAGTTCAGAGGCATGTAGCCGCCACATCTCTTCTCAGAGATAAGCTACCATCGCCCTAGTTGGTTTATTTCCATTTCTGGTTGTAAGCATATTTCGGTATTTCCATTAATGAAATGAAGCATTATTTCCGTTGCATCTTTGTGTATATGGTTATCTCTATATTTTGTTGCGTTCCTATTTAAATCCGGATCATAGGGTCACCATAAAAAAGCAACAAACTCGAATTATGCTCTGAACTTCGAATGGGTACAGGAGGTGCAGGAATCTCGGATCAAGGCAACAATTGAGTACCTCAGATGGAGAGATATCACTATGATTTCAGATGGGTAATACAGTGAGGTATTCTCGACGTAACAATGACTAGGTGTCAAGAGAACACAATCTCATTCTCGGTAAATATCTTAGTGCTGTCATAACTATAGTGGTAAGTGTGATCTCAAGAATACTACAATACCACACACAGTCTCAGCCTGATTATGAGAGAAGGATCTCATAGTGACACATTATCTCGACATACATTAAGGTGCAATCACAATCTCGTTCTTGATGAAGACACAGTCACAAAGTTTATGATCTCGGTTAAGGAACAATCATGATGAGACTGTCATAATATCGGTGGATCTACATGTAGCTCTCCTATACATATCTCAATATGAAGATCTTGTTGATGAAGACCTCGGTAATGGTGCAACAATGATGATGATCTCAGAAATGTCCAAAAAAAGAGGATTGATGTCTTGGTCTTGGAGTGGCATCATAGGTCAAGGGTCATGGTCTTAGTATTCGTCAATTGGAATCTCTATAAGAAGAATTTTGTGCGGGTTTTCCTCTCCCAAAGGGAGAGGTCTTGGCCCTGGTAGAAATCCAAACATCTTGTGTTCTCGTCCCTTTGTTTTGGTAGCTATTTGATGAACTAAAGAAGGCACACTCTAATAATAAGGAAATATTGTACTCATAAGAAAACCTCACAAATAGTTATCATGCTAAGAAGAATCTTATTAACTCTAATTTCCCTATATTCTTCAACACGTGAGAGAGAGAAAGAGAAAGTAAGATAAGGAGAGAGGGGGGTAAAGGAAAAAGAGAGGGATAGAGAGGGAGGGGAGAGGGAGGGACAAAGAAGAGAGTGGGAGAGAGGAAGAGGGTAAGGGAGAGAGATAGTGAGGAGAGTGGGATAGGGATAGAGAGAGGGAGAGAGAGTTGGGGAGAATTAGAGATAGATAGATAGAGAGAGAGAGAGAGAGAGAGCGAGATAACAAGGGGGTGGGGGAGAGAGGGAGAGAGAGTGGCCATGAGATATTGGTATATGTGACTTGCACATTATTGTATATATCCTAGGGGTTATAGTGGTATTCAATGATTAATTTCCAAGTCTAACCCAATCACTCTATTTAGTTATCAATTCCCCTAGTTTGTTTCGCACATACACATTCCCACGCACATGCATATACCCTTGAAAAATATATATGTGCATATTGACTCTAGGTTAGGTCATGCAATATTTGCAAACGTGATTTGAGCATTGTTGTATATATCTTAGGGGGTATACTAGTAGTGGGTCCATTTAATCTCAAGCCTAGCCTAGGTCACTATATTCAATTACCGCCCCCCTAATATTATGTTTGTGTGTGTCACTGCATGGTGTGAATTATTGACCTATTATGTATCAATATCCCCATGAGTGTCTGAGGATCAAAGTTATGTTAATATAGGGGCAATCAATGATGATAACTTAAGAAGGGATAGCACTAAAAAAAATTAAGGGCAAGGATTTGTTTTTGGCAAGGTTAGTGATGAACATCTCTAATGATGAAATTATTATGTAAAAGGGTCTCTTTTCCCACAAGCAAAGGGGTAGTGTGCATTAATTAGTTGTCTAGCTAATTCATGACCTTAAAAAAAGGATAAAAAAATATTATGTGTATGTTACCACATGGTGTGAAATATGGACTTGTTATGGGTTGGTCTCCCCAAAAGTGTGTATTGGTCAAATTTTGGTGAATGGAGGGTGACTCCATCACTTGGTCAAAGCTCCACCCTTATACACATTCTTGTAATGATTTGTATGTTGTGAGCAAAAAAAACTTCACAACATTTTCTCATAAACAAATAATTATTGTTTCTCGACAAAAATTTAGGTTTGTTTGCCAGATAACCACATAGATTCATCTTAACATTGGATTTATTAGGCATCTAAGATGAGATAAAACCCATATGCAAGATTATAGGAGAGTATGAATGTTATTAGGCTTACAACAAAAGCTCTTCTACAACATTTACAGTTATTATATGAAAAAGTCGAGGACATAGAGGTATACAACGCGATTTCATGGGGGATGTCATGTCTCCCTACCAAGGTGCACTCGTATTAGTGCCACCTATGCATGTGTAGCATATGGTCACATAAATGATAATACCCTCCACCATGTTGTATATCCATGTTTTGTGATGTTTATCATCACTACAAGATCAATATCAAGATGAAGTTACCCTATTTTATTTTATTCGTCTTGATCTATTAAGCACCCACAATGAAATACAAATTTTGTGCAAAATTGGGATTAGGATGAATCTATTCTACTTAATTACTTATTTCCTAAGAAATTACTATAGCATGCATTAGAGGCTATTAGCCTACTTATAACAAATTTCTAATGTTAGAGATTCACTTATCCCTTAAGTTCAACCTAGCATTCCAATACCTTGGTTTTGATCCTTGGTTTAATAATGTAACAACCCCGGGTTAAAATTCCATGTAATAAATGGACACTATAAAGGAAAAATAAAACCAAGGTCATGGGACACATATTCCAAGCTGAATGAAGGGGAAAAACATTACATTGGGATCCACTTGCAGTTAATTATTTATTAGCTATGGAAATTGGCATTGGAAAAAGGAAAAGGGTAGTAAATGGCAATTAGTTCAAGAAATAAAGGAAAATAAGAGAAAATGAAGAAGAAGAGACAAGAATATGCATGCAAGGAAAATGAAGGAAAAGGAAAGAAAAGGGGGAGAAAACATTCATTCATTCACTTTCAGAAGAGAGAGAGAGAGAGAGAGCACCTGGACAAGGAGAAGCAAGAGAGAAAGCACTTGGACACAAGGAAGACACAAGAAAACAAGCAAGGAAAGCAAGGGAGCACACGAATAAGATTTGGAAAGTAGTAAGCAAGGGAAGAAATCAAGCAAAGAAAGGGCAACCAGCAAGAGGATTTTGCAGGTAACAGGTTGCATGTTTGGTTATCTTGTTGGGATGTGAATTCATGGTTTATGCATTGGTTATTTGGTCATGTTTGCTATCATTGGCATGGTATTTGCATGGATTGACAACGATGTACAACCTTGCCTTTTCCATTTCCTAGATAGCCATGGTATAGTGGGTTTTCATTTTGGTTGAGCTTTGGAATGTCGGTTGATTTGGATCTAGTTGAGGTGGTCTCAAGAAAATCCCAAGGGTTGAGGGTGGAGATGGTTTTCTCCCGGAAGCTCTTGATAGGCGGGTGGAGATAGGAAAATTCCTCTAGGTATGGTGAAGAAATCTTGAGGAATATAAGATTTTATTTATTTTGGTGATTTCTAGATTGGTTTAGGTGAAATCACGATGGCTTGAGGGTGGAGGTGGTTTAACCTATATATTCTTGATTTGGTTATGTTTGGTTTATCCCATGTGATCCCACATTCATGCTTGGAATATGGCATGGGGGTGATTGGCTGAAAGAAATAGTTGGTTCAGCGCAATCTATGGTCGAGTGGTACATGGAAGTCCCTGACTTGGTTACTACTATGCATATGTTATTATGTGTTATTTCTTATTGAGATCAATGAGCACAAGTATTGGTAATTGTGTTGATTTTATGATTAGTTCGTCATGGCTTCATTTTGGTTAAATGTTGGTTTCATGCATGGTGTATTTCTTATTATATGATGTGCTCTTGTTATTGATCGTATTCATGGATTGACAAGTGATTGAATAGTTATGTGAATGCATGAGCTAATAAGTGTTTGTTGCGGCTAGCTTGAGAGGGAAGAAAGCCTTCTTGATGAACATTTGATGAAACTAAGGAAACAATGAACACATATGCATTCATGACCTATAGTTACTGTGGTTGCCAAGTGTTTGTATAAATGATTGTTATGTGCTATGCAAGCTTGAGCAAGAATAAGACTTTGAAACAGAACCTGAAGACTCATAGAGACTGTTGAGGAATTTCTAGAAAGTTTCAGGAAGATCTAGGCAATTGGCCTGTAGGCTTGCCTAAAAATTTGAAACAAAGTCTTTAGCCGCACTCTTGAAACTTGGAAATTTTGGTTGTAGTCACACTAAAGTTGAGTTTTGTGTGTTGTTGGAGTCTTTTGTATGCATTGACTGGCCTTTATGTGCCCATTTGGGTGGTAAATGAGGTTGAGTGGTCTAGACTCAAGGAAAAAGTCCCCAATGGAATTAGGTTGTTAATGGTGTGCTCAAGTGTTCTTGAGTGTTGCATTAAGTGTTGGACAAGTTTGGCAAGTTAGGCCCCATTTCCGTAACTAAATCTTAGAAGTTGGGTCATGCATAATAACTCTTAGCTCATGTTTACCCTGGTGAGCTTGTAAAGTGGGTAAATGTGGGGTGGGGTGTTATAGACTGGTATCAAAGCAAGTTCACAACATTGGACCTTGAAGTAAAAACGGGTTGTTATGCATATAGATCTGCACATGTCTATGTATCTATCATGTATGCATGTCAATTATTTTATTTTTTAGTGTTTATTATGTTGTTATAGTTTTATGATATTATCTTGATTCATGTATGAACTAATATGCTCCTAATATTATTATGTATCATGCTAATTTGGATTGACTTGTGTAGATGCAATAACCTCACTAGAAGTATATTGAGGTAACACTTTTTATTATGCCTTTTATTTGGTTTATCTAATAGTGGTATGTTGTAGGAAAATAGAAGGTGAAGAGATGAAGAGTAGGGTGGTTGAGTATAGTTCATATGACTCTTTACACAAACCAGAGGAGAAATCAATTAAGCAACAAGGAGAGGGAGACTCTTTTGATTTGACAGATACATTAAGACATTTGATGGCAGAGATCAAAAGTTGTAAAGTTGATAATGTGTGGTTGATTGAATCCCATTGAAAAGCTTGCAAAAGCTCAAGAAAAGTACGCTGAGGTTAATATGGTTATTCTTCAAATCCTTTTAGATTTACAAAAACATGGATAGTTGGGGACCAATCATGGAGATAGACAAGAAGAAAATACTAATGGGGCAAATCGAATCCGGTCTCAAAAAAGGTACAGGATGGACTGTGACGATATAGTAAAGAGTGGCAAACTCTTGGATACACCTAAGAAGAGGGCTAGTACGCATGGATTTTATTCTATCTCTACCTCCAAGAGACATCATCGCCATTACCACTAGCATCATTATAGAAGAGTGAGGGGGTATTTTCAAAAGGAATTCAACAAATCCAAGCCTCCTAATTTTGACGGTGAGATGAATAAATCAGAAGATGCATAAGCATGACTACTTGGAATGAGGAAATTATTCAGGCTTCATGATTACTCTAAGAATATGAAAGCCAAGATAGCCACCTTCAGTCACAAAAGAAAAGCAGATATTTGGTAGGAATATGTCAAGCATGTCAGAGGCATCAGGGAAGAGAAACTGACTTGGGAAGAATTTGAAAAACTCTTCAAGAAGAAGTACCTATCTGAGAGGTATTATGATAGAAAGGCCAAGGAATTCTATGATCTCAGGATGGGTTCCATGACAGATGAAGAATATACAACCAGATCCCTAGAGTTGTTGAGATATGTGCCCTATCTCAAGGATGAGAAAGAAAAGATCTAAAGGTTCATCAAATGGATTGCCATTAACATTCAAAGACTAGATTGAGTTTGATGAGCCTTAGTCACTGGATGAAGCCAACAGGAGGTTGAAGCATTTCTATGAACAGTCAAATTGCAAGACTGAGTTCAAGCATGACTGGAAGGGTAATGAGAAGAAAAAAGGAAAATGGCCTAAGAAACGAGGAAGATCTTAGGATGCAGGTGAAAAGGAAAATGTGGCACCTCATAAGAAGTCCAATGTAGCTGAGAAAGGACACGAGTCTCGACTTGTGGAGTATAAGAATAAAGGAAGTGGTAGAGAACCACTGAAGTTTTGGATTTGTGTTAGAGATCATCACAAGAAGGATTATCCTTTGTATCAGGGCGACATGCCTCAGATATACAGTGCTTAGGAGGCACAAACAGTTGGGGATGTGGGTCATAGCATTCCCCAAATCTATGTGGCAATTGATAACAGGCAGGTAAACCACCAGGCATCCATTATCGAGATGGAAGGTAATCTTTATGATCAAGTTGTTTCTATTTTGATTGATCTTGGATCGAATTATAACTGTATTGGTGGCACAGTTTGAATAAGGTAGTGCATGCATAATCTTGGTTTGTGTACTTGGCTACAGGGACCAAGAGAAGAGTTCATTATTGGTTGAAGTCTTGTGCGTTTGATCTTAATGGCATGCCTACAACAATAAACTTGAATTTGCTTCCTTTGAGTGCATATAACAAGCTTTTGGGCATGGACTGGTTGTTTATTCACAAGACCAAGGTAGATTGCTATGAGAAGGCCATTGAGTACTTGGATGAGGATGGAGAAAAGAGAGTCTTGTAGGAAAGAAGAAGCCTACATCAGTAAGGATAGTTACAACCATGCAAGCTAAGCACAGTCGCAGGAAAGGATGTTTATTATTTGTAGTGCATGTTTCCAGTGACAAAGGGAAGAAGGATGAGGATGGTGAAATCCTAAGAAGGTATCTTGTAACAACCTCCTCCCACATTTACCCAAGTTGATTGAACTGCTGGGGTAAACGTGTGACTAGAGGCTACTATGATCTGATTCAAATCCCCGATTCAACTCCCCGTTTATAGTTAAGTAAGTGGAACCGACAAAACACAACCAGTCTGACCTTCTACACATGTTACAGAACCTTCAGGATCCATCCAACCCTTTTCAAGTGACCCACCCCTAAGGTAACTTGACATTTTACTTACTTAGAGCCTCAGTCATTCCCATGACATGGGCATGCATGCGACTAAGGCCCTCTAGTCGCTCCCACAACAACGGAATGCTAATGACTAAGGACTTTCAGTTAGTCCTAATCCAACAACCCCAGATTCTGTGCCACTTTTTCAGGGCTAGATCTTGGGGCACTGCCCAAAACTTCATGAAACTTCTAGAAATGAGAAATAACATTGAAATAATGATATTAATGTGAATACTTTAACAAATACTTGACCGGACCCCTACTAGCCATGACAGGAATTTCGTCAAACATGTCACAAATATGTATTATACTTGTCACGACAACATATCTAAGCATATGGGTCTCATACTTATCTGAGAATAGCTAAGAAGCATTGATGCCTCGTCACATTAGCTGCAATATCATCTATTAGGTCATATATCCATTTTTCATTCATTTACAAATCAAAACATGATGAGATCCATACATTATCACTGTCATAAAACATGCTCATAACCAACATAGAACCAATAGAAATAACAAGGATACAACAACCATAAATACCACATATAAACAAGTATGTTTACCCATGAAATACAAGAGGGAGGAAGCTCTTGTTAAATGTTGTAGCAGCTACAACCACCCTCCAAAATTTTGCCTTAGCTTCGTTTTGGAGCCTTCCTACCAACCTTTCACAACACCTTGTCTTGCTTCATCAAGTACACAAGCTTCAGTGTTTACACAAAGACAACCTATCGATCAAAGCTTGATGCATTTCCCTCACAGGTTGTTCATCCAGACTAGATCCAGCTACAGGCTGAGCATCTCCCCCAAGAAATTGCGCAATTATGGAGGGCAACCAGCCTTCCCCCAAGAAATTGCGCAATTCTGGAGGGCAACTAGCCTTCCTTCCAGAAATTGCGCAATTCTGTCTGGCAGCTTACTGGGCTCCAGAATTGCTCAATCCTGTCAGTCAGGCTTCACCCATAAAACTGTGTAATCCTTCCCAGCAGGGCTGCTCATCCCAGGAATTGAGTAATCTTGGGCAACAATTAGCTGCTCTACCCAGAAATTGCGCAAATCTCTTGGGTAGCTAGCCCATCTCCCATCCAGAAATGTGCATTTTCTCCCAGCAGTTGAGCAGCCTCATGCATGAGCAGTTGGGTTGACTAGTTCCTCCCAGGACCAAGGAAACTTGACTTGCATGCATGGCTTGCTTCTTCTCGGAATTTTCAAAAGTAAACATGCAAAAAGCATCCCTTGATTCAAGGAGCTATTTTTAGTAACTGGAGATGACATGCAAAGTTCGTTTTAGAAACTTTCCTCCAAGTGTCGCTTTTTCCTACATTTGTGGCATACGTGTCATGAACTCAAACTTATTTATTCGACGCATGAAAGTTGATTCTTTCACATCGATCTTGGAACTCTGACATCCCACAGCACATCCAGGACTCTTCGACACATCTGGCTCAACTATTCACGGGTAAATGGTCTCAACTTGTCTTTTTCAACATTTCCGTCGCTTTTTGTGTTTTCACTTGTGTGAGTGTTGTTTGCTTTATTTATTTGAACGCTTGTTGTTGTTTACATGCATACTAGCTTGTACTAGCATTGTTTTAGTTTTCGTTGCTATCTCACTACTGTCGCATGCATGAAACTGTTTCGCATGAACGGTTGTTGATTTGGCGACTCGCTTCACCCACATGCATGTTGTTCTATTTTTTGAACCTTTCATTCAATGTTTGCATGCACGATCAATCACTTCTACTTTCACTTAATACCACCATGCATTCACTTTCACATTTGCTTTTAGTTGCCCATTGGTGAGTCTGGCCAGCCTTGGCCCGGACTTTGCCTCATCGAGGCAACATTTTCGCAATCTAGTGAAGGAAGGCTCTATCTTCCTCTCCAGAAATGTGCATTTCTGCACAGGCACTATCCTCCAGGACTAATTTGCGCATTTCTGAAGGATAGTGATTGTTGGCCCATAAAATTGCGCAATGCAATCCCTAAGCATGTAGTCAATGTAAGGTGGAATTGCGCATTGCGCAATCCCAACAGTCAGCAGTCAGCCTGGATTGCACATTGTGCAAATCTAGCATCCAGTCTTGCCTCCCAAACAGACCAGACTACCTTTTGCATAGTTCTGGCAGCCAGTCACCCAGCCTCCCAAAAGAAATTGCGCAATCTTTGCCTATCATTCCCCAGGTATGTGTTATGTCATTCCTCGAATTTTCTTTGGTTTTCGCTGACAGATTTCTTGCCATGCATGTTGCTTTGTCTCCAGATATTTCAAGTGTTCATCTGCCTCTTAGCAGTACAAGATCAATGGCCTCCAAGGGAGCAGGATCGAAGGACACCGATGGAAGTGCAACAGGAGCAGTAATTGAATAAGTGTCTACATGTCTACCAATCTATGATGATACCAAGTTGTTTCTAGACAAGGACATCAAGTTGAAATGGCAAGAGGTCAATGAATCATTTGCAGGCACTTCTAGGGAAGACCTCGAAGACTGTCAGGTGTATGTGAACATTCACAAGTTCGGCTTGTACCAGATTATATGCAAATACCCCGTGTTCCCATGCATGGACATGATACACTGGACCGTCTCGCACACTGATCCCAAGATGATGACTTTGAGCAATGTCAGTGGGACGAAGATTGAAACCTTCTGGGCACATGATTATGATGAGATGTATCATATATCGGAGCCCGGGATTATCATGGAGACTCCCTTCAACTTACCTAGCAGTAGTGCCAACTCCAGAGACATTCTTAAGAACTGGGTAAAGGAGCTGGCTAGATTCAGGATGACACCCAACCATATCTACAAGACAAAGATACTGCGGAAGGAATATCAATATTTGGTCATATTTACATGTCTACTGTATGGCCAATAAAGCACAGAAACCTTCCCACAGAGTTGGGTAATCGTGCTGGACCAACTGGCCAAAGAGGGAAAGCCATGTAACTGGTCCAGCATGTTCACTCATCAGCTGAAGGAACAGGAAAAAAAGGCTCGACAGTCACCCGAAGGTATGCAAGCAAAGATCTACATGTTCGCCTACATCTTAGATGCAATCTATGCCCGACAAGAGTTCCCGAGCTTGGAGTGGGCATGGTCACTAGTGAAGACTGCTGTGAACACATATTGTAAGTTGTTGTCTAAATGCAGCTTCAGAGGAGTTATCACATGACTGTCCGATCATTTTTTCACCCTAGTTTACAAGATGATATTCGAATAGGATCCATCTTACATGTCGAGGGCAACAATGGAGGCATTGATAGACATTGCTGATTGGTATGCCTCATCATCCGACACCTTCATACAAATGTTCAACGCAGAGAAGCCTCTACATGTTCTACCAAAGTTTTCCTTGGACATACTCATCATGCAGGAAGTAGCATATCACATCTCGACAGGATTGATAGCTAGACTGCACCAAAAGAAAAAGGCACCTTGGCCTGCTCTTCCGTTACGGATTGGGTTATATGAGATCCAAAGTTTCAAGCAAGCGGATGTCAAAGCAGAACATATGAAGAAGTATCCATTCGACTTCTGAAGTTACAATCTGTATGAACCACATCGTATTGTGAAAGATCATTGCATGAGAGTACAATTCAACTGGATCCACAGAGCATTTCATTGGGCCAAGGAGGACCCATGGAGATATTGCTACAGTTTCTCTTGACCCAATGAACAGGTCGGCTTCGTTGTGGAGTGGTTAGCGAAGCAACATGAAGCAACATCCCAGAGAGCACCAACACCAGCAACAGTAGTAGCATAGGCAAGCATACCAATGCGTGACAAGGGCAAGAGGAAGATTGTCAATCGCATGGAGGAAGAGAAAAGCTGCAAGTTCTAGCATATCCACTAGTAGAGAAAGAAACTATGGCTATAGAGGCGAAGAGGCAACAACGCGACAAGCGAATCGTGCAAAGACAGAGGGAGAAGAGAAGAATGGAGGAAACAAAGAAGGAGTTACATGAGCTGAAGGAGAAACTTTGGAAGGAACAAGAGCTGCTCAAACAGGAGAGGGAAGTGCAGCAGAAACATGTACAATAGGGGGTGCAACATGTGCAAACAGATGAAACAACGCCCGTACAGGTAGTGGATTCATCAGAACAACTAGCATTAGGCAGACGGGGTGAACCATTGCAGGAGCATGACTGTGCTCGTGAGATAGAACAAGCACTTCAAGAATTGGATACGGATATGGAGCAGCAGGAATTGGAACAAGACACCGACCTCATGCCTTGTCACCAAGAGGTCGACTTACCCACTTCACCGCATCTAGATGATGAACAAGTCTCAAGTGACCAAGAAGGCACTGAGATCCTTGGAGATCAGCCGGAAGGAGAGATGCACAAAATCTTATTCGACGAGTCTCAACATAGATTTGTGCAGTCTTGTAGAGTGTCGACTCTGGATGATCATACATCTCCTGCGCAAGTTGAGGAACAAGTGATCATGTCTGACGTGCACAAACATCCAACAGCCTTGGCCAATTCAATCAGAGTGTATGTCAAAGCCACTAACTCAAGTGTTCACTTTCTGATAGCTGAGAATGAGTGAATGGCTAAGGAACTACAGACGGTTAAGCAAGGAGGAGAGTTGGTGACAGTGTTCGCCCGAGTTGAACTGAAGAAGGAAATACTAGATGAAGTATTGTCCCTTGACACAATTATGTGAGTGTTGTACCCCAAGTTTGGCACCATGCGTAAGGCAGTCGTCCATCTCAACGGATGGCAGCAACAATGTGCTAGAAGAGCACGTACCTTGACAAACTTGCATGTTGTTGTTGATTACATGCAAACATGGACGATGAGATACAAGGGGGCCCCTCTTCACTTACCTAAGATGATGAAGGCCAATGCGCTTGAGCTAAAGGAACGTATCCAGAGTCAAATCCAGAATTATGAAGAGCTCCCTCAACTCATCACTAGTATACAGAAAGAAATTATTAGAGGTAGCCATGAACCAGCTTTAGAGATTAGGATCTAGCCTTCCTAATTCTCAAAGAGGGCTCTCTCTTTATGTTTTAACTTTGTTTTAATTATTTGATTTTAGGCTAGTTATGATTATACTTGGGTTTTGATTTGGATTTGGTGGTGGGATAACTTACTTAGATGGATAGAGGGATGTCTTTTACCATTGGGCTATGGGATCAAATGTCAAGAAAACAGGATGGATCAAGTTCTAAAAATAGTGTCTCCAGGGCAAGGTAGCTGAGTTATTTCAGATCTTAAGGTTGGATGGTGAAGTTGGTTTCAATCAGATCCAAAGAGCAATTAAGGGTTCCTCGGGCCGGATTATGAAAGAAGTGAAAGAGGTCAATCGAGATGGGAGAGCAATTAAGGATTCTCAGATCCAGGTATCAGAAGAAAACATAGAAATGATTAACTATTCAAGACAGAGTGTACTTAAACAAATTCTGAAATAAATTTCCAGTTAGTTCATTCACTTTAGATAACATGCAAGTTTGTGAAATACATAAGAAGGTAACAAATTTGATAAAAGAAAATACTTCATTGTAATAGCTCAACACATGAATCCTGTAATGCAATCTCTTTATTACTCAGTCCAACCTGCTAACTTGAAAAATTGGTACAATAACCCTTAGGTCTATGATCAATACAACTCTACAAATGTATAGAAATCCACACCCAATACTTCAAAATATGAAGTATTTATACAGAAATAGTTTACAAAATATCTCAAACTATTTTGGGAATTAATCTAGGAGAAAGAAATATCTTCATGCAAGAAGATAGAGACAGATGTTCAATTGTTGTATGTTGTCCCTGTTTATTTGGTTGTGTTGTCTTTACGCTGTGATATTTTGCTATTTATTCTCTGCCCTATTGTTGGTCTTCATGCTGGCTATTCTTTTTACTGTGATCTTTCAACTGATACACTTTCACGTGATACTCTTTCACCTGGCTGGCCTGCTACTTTTTCTTTACTGTGCCTTTTTCACTTTGACTATCAATTTTCACATTTTGACTGTGTATTTTTATAGTAAGTCATTCAACTTTTCCCATGTGTCTGCATCTGGTAATTGAATATTTACCATCCTCCTATAAATTTCATATGCTTCTGTGGACTTGGAAAAAGTGGGTTTATTTACAAAAGGTGTTTTACCTCATGCTGGCGGTAAAACAGGTTCCCAAATGTTTGATATAGAACCTTTCCAGTGGGCATCCCTTTCATGGAAAAAGTATTTACCTAATCTCTGGCCACCTCTCTGATTCTCCTGTTGTAGTCATCCTGTGGCATCAATTTATCATTTATCACCAAGGGATTTGGTAGACCATTCTGCCTCAAAACATCAAACTTAACCATGAACCTGTCTATAGGCAACTGCATAGTTTAGCATTTATCTTCAAGATTCATCATCAAATTCCTCTTGGTGAGGAACTTTTTTACCTCTAGTATTGTGCCAATCTTGTTAGGTATCTCCAACTCCTGCAATTCATATTTGTTTTTGGAGTTGAGGAAATGAATTATTCTAGTGGCTTCCTCTGGCATGTCTCCCAGTTCTACTTTAACTCTCTTTATGGCTTCTATAGCCTCTTTCACTAAGTCATTTTGTTCAAAAATTACTTGAATGGATGGCCAAATATCATTGACAAAGTCAATGATATTGGCCCATAACTGTTCCTTAGCTTGGCCAAGTGGCTCCTTTAACGTCAACTCTTTCTCTAAGCTCTTTGTCCTTTCATTCATTCTGGTTGCCTTCTGTACTTCTTCTTTGTGCATAATCTGGGCAAGCTTATTGTCATTCTCCAGACTGGTTATCTTTTCCTTAAGCTTGTTTATCTTTGTGGTCTGAATGGACATGTGCTCCATTTCTTTGACCAACTTGCTTGCCTCATCACTTGGCTGGGTTGATGTTGATGTTGAACCTATTGCTGATTTAGATGATGTGGGAGCTAGTAGTGTTGTGGCCAATGGAGCCGTAGGAGCCAATGAAGCTGCCAAGGTGGATGGTATTGCAGTAGTGACTATTGGGATAGCAGTGGCAGTGGCAGTCTCGAGACTAGCTTGTTTTAACTGTATCAAGTTGTCCAACTCCTTCTCCATTTCCTTCAATTGATCATTGAGTTGTAAAATAAGGTCCATCATTTCCTCCTGGTGTGTTTTCCTTTCTAAGACCTCTTTTGTCACTCTGAATGAGGCAATTTGAGTTGTTTTTTAAGAGCAACAATGTCCTCATTATTTTTCTTTATCAACTTCTCAGTGCCTTGATATCATTGGGATCATGTCCCAACTCAATCACCAAGTCTTTTAGTGACTTGATTCTGTTATATTTTGCCTGTGAGCGGGCCTTCTCCAGTCTGTAATCTGCAGCGATATTATCTAATGAACTTTGCACTTTGTGTGCAGTCATAGCTTTACCTGTCAAGGTGGAATAGATCATCTCACCTGTCTGCTTATGAAACTCAATTTGGTCAATGGGATGAACATCCCTAACCAAAACCTCAAAATCTGTTTTCCTAGAGTCTGCTGATGTTTTTGGCTGCTGGATTGTAGGTTGCATGAATGACATTTGTATTTTTCCTGTTTTGATGTCAAAGGCTGACATCAACCTGTTTTGATTTGTAGGTGTCTTCTTGAAGTATTGGGCATAAGTCTCAGCCTTCAACTTATCATTCCTCAACTTAATTTCCTTGTATCTATCTTTGATGTCCTTCTCTTTATCCACATGCCTGGTGAATGAAGAGACCTCAACGCTAAGATGTCTCTCAATAAATTGAGTGTTTGATGTTGAGGGCTGGTGTGTTTCTCCTGAAGCTGCTATGTCTTTGCTCCTTTCCACCATTGTATCAGTGTTAGTGATTTCCACTGAGTCAATGGTGTCTTCTTGTTTAGTTACAGGTTTAAGCTTGGGCCTCTTCCTGTAACTAATCTCAAATTGTTCACATGTGGTTTCCATAGCTGAACTAGAACCCTCCTCCCTGGTTGTCTTTTCATATCTATCCTCATTTGCTGGAGTCTATAAAATAGGAGGAATATTCATTGGTTATCCTAGTTTTGGAACCTGCATCAAGGAACTTGTATCAATCTGTTTTTCTACATCAATCAATGTATTCTCTACATCAACTACAATATTGTCCATGTCTATTAGAGTGCTTTCCAACCATTCTGATTGGTCAGCAAACATCTCAATGTCTAGTCTGGGATGATGGCTGAAAGGTCCCAATTTGACCTTGAGCCTCAGCTTATTTATGACTCCATGAGGGTCATACTGCCATATAAAGTTGTTCTTGAATTTCATTTGTTGAAAAATATTATTTGCCTTTGGTCCAACTTCTCTGGTATTACAAATGAAGGGGCCCAATTAATTTTTCATTTTGAATTGGTTCTTCTTCCTAGCTTATAGGAAGTTGACTTCATCATAATTTAGAATATGCCTAAAGTATTCTAGTGCAAATATCCTCATGGGAGGTATTTGGGTAGTTTGTATGGGGCAAGTTGGCATCCATAAATTCTTATTTCTGTGTGGTTTTGGTGCAGATACCAGTCTCCCACTTTGTTGTTCTTTGCCAACTCTAACACCCTTTTGATCTCTTGACTGATTCTAAGCTGAGGGCTACTGGTTATCATATTCATAACTGGATGGACAAATGAATCAGTGAAGTCCTTGTCGGAAAAAATAGTGGAGAATTTATGGATCAATGGTGTCCAGTAGATAACTGAGCTTGGATTTCCTTTGGTATCTAACTTTTGGATGCTGATGGGGAATTTATCTAATTGGTAGTACATGAACATATGAAATCAAACTGAAGAATACTTGAAAACTCTCTCAGTTGGTAGCCTAGTGAACTGTTCATGCATTTTGTCTGCTATGATCTGAGCATAGTTATACATTATAACAGGAGGCTTGCTTGGGGAAAATATGGAAAGGAAGGCAAGAACAACCTCATCCACATGTTCATCAGAGGTGTAGCCTAAAATGCAAGAGAGCATGGTTATGATTTGTTTGCCTCTCTCAGAAAAAAATGGGTGGCAGCATATGCAGGAGTTTCTGTAGGAGTATGACACTCCTCTATGATGAAAGTTTGGAAAATTTGGGCTATCCTAGGAGGGTCTAACTTTGTGTAGAGGTCAATAAAGCCTTCAATAGAAAGTGGGGCCTCATTTGGGCTTGGTTGGACTTGCAACATTTGGTTAATGGATTCTGCAGTGATGGTGAATAAAACTTGCTGGTTAGGGGTGACAATGACTCTTTGGATGGGAATGTAGCAAGCATGATAGAAGTGGATGATTTTTGGGAATGGGCGTACTTTTGGAAACAAATAATTAGGCAAATTAGACTCCCAAAGGTGAATGTCATCATTTTGGTTTAAGAACTTGCCCTTACTCAAGCAATGAAGCTTTAGAAGGTAGGCAGGGGAAGTTGTGTCCTTTATTTGGAAGTCTCTGTCTGCTAATGTAAGGTGGTTGATGTCCAGTTGAGAGGTTTGCATAAGTCTCACATACAGAGAGGTTTGGGAAGCCATAATTGGGTTTACAGATTTGAATTAGGCTTTCAGTGATTTCAGGAGTGAGGTTTTAGAGGTTCTGGAATAATGGGTTGGTAATTATAGTCTGTGAAAAGGGTTTGGGATATACAAATAAGTTACTCTTCAATTTCTAGAAGGTTTCTTAATTAATTCAATTAATTAACCTTTCAATTTAAATTGTGAATTTTCAAATTCAAGGGTTGTTCTCATTTTTTCCAAGAATACCTGGAAATTGATGGTTTGGCGTGCAGACTGGGTTCAGTGATGAATGCAGAAGGTATTGTGGCTTCAACTGTCAACTGGTTGCTTCAATTGGGTATTCAGAGCCTCTTCAGGCAGCAGAAGGTGGTCAAATTGGTCGCAGAGGTTCAGGGTGTCGCAAATGGCTAAGCAACGGTTTACAGTGAAAATGCAAGAGAAGAGGAAATTGGGGCTTTTTCAGCCTTTTAACAGGTAACAGTCACATTTTGGCACGGAAATATTTAATGAACAGTGGGTTGTTTTCGTTTTGGGTGGGGAGGTGGTTTTGTGCGCCATTGCACCGCTTTTGGAGGGCATGTGGTATTTTTCGCAAGCACGCGATCTAGCCTAGTGCCGCCACGTAGTAAAATAGTGCCCAGCGAAAACTGCGAATCTCGCGTGCTCTCGGGCTATTATCGGTCGGACGATGAATCCGCACGATATGGCTGTACACCGTCGGATCTGGGGGTAGCAGATCGAAGGGCTATCACGTAGTTAAGTTGCACAAATATTTTCGGGAAAGTGATTTGGTGGGGCCCGGGATTTAATTACAGATAATTGTAATTAATTAGCGCATAATGTCGAGTTTTTCAATATAAGCAATGGGTAAATAAGGTGGGACCATGGGTTATGTGGCGGGGTTTTTTAACTACACCAAGGGTTGGTGGGTTAAAAAAGGGTATCGGGGAAATATGAAGCGGGGAAGTTAATTAGATAAAGCGAGGGCATAAAAACTTAGGATAAGGGGGTTTTTGAGGGGGAAAGGGAAATTAACAAGAGGGGAAAGTGATATTTGTAATGGGGAATGGGTTTCACACTAGGGAAAAGGGTTTTGGGAAGGGGGGATGATTTTTGAAGGGTAATTTCTAGGGGAATGTGTGAAACGAAGAGGTAAAGGTCAAAATGAGGGCAAAAGGAAAATTAATAAGTAATGAAGGGAGAATGGGGAGATTAGCAAATAAGTATGTGGGGGTATAGTGAAATGAGGGGAAATTAGTTAAGCAATCTTGGTGGATATCCTTTCTTTCTCATAAATCCTCCTGTACATGAAACATAGGATTAAGCATGATAAATGTACTTTTGATTCAGCAACCTTGTGCATTTGCAACCTTTCTTCTACTTACCCTTTATTTACCCTAACATTTTCTCTTCATTTTAATGGGTGCATTTGAGCTTTCTCACCCTTTATTTCCTTTTCTTTTGATAAGCAAACTATCTAATTCTAACCTTATAAATTCCAATGGCTCAGATTAAACTGATGAGCTCATTTTTATTCTCTACTAACTATTGATCTGCCAAGGTTAAACAATTTGGCTAGATCTTCATTCTCTATCTATTAACATGAAATTTAAAACATGAATGAGTCAAGATTAAGCTATTTGACCATCATGGATTGTGGCATTTCTAACAAGCTGCACACAATCTTATTTTACAAAGTAAAGGAATGACAGTGGCATTTGAATTTGCACACTTTCATGATCTAGTTTTATTTCTTTTTGGGGTTCATATTTTCACTTTTTTTTTAAATCTTTTTTCTTTCTTTTTGTCCTTTTATTATTCTTTTAGGACATACCCTCTTTACATTCTTTAATTTTTAATATGGAAAACATTTTGTAGAAAGCAAAAGTATGTACACTATTACAAGACTAACCATAACCAATTCAAAATTATGAATCATATTGTTATAGGACTCTAACACCATGCATGTGTATTCAAGAGTATGGATGTTGTGGTGCGCGCACATGCGATCCCATCTATTGGGACTCTCACCCAGGCAAAGACAATGGCACAGGTATGACTAGAGCTTGACTTGTACTTCGACGAGTTGATGCGCATTGCCGCCAGCCCATACTTGCCCATCAGTGCAGACATCATGCACAAGTATGTTGTTGGTCCAACTACATTGAAGACAATGATGTGCATGCTTACAGACGAGTTGGACAGAGGATCCTGAGAAATGTACCCAGATGTTATGGAGGCAAGAGTCAGGTTCTAGAAAGATGTCACCTTAGAGAACACAAACACCATCGCGGACTACCGATCTTGGCATCAGTATGTTACTGTTGATCAACGCGACGATGTTGAGGAGTTGGACTTCCATGGTTGTCTAAGTCATAGTGATGTCTAACATGGCTTGCTCAAGCCATTTCTCTCACATGGGTACGTGTGCATTGTAATGTAATGTCTTTTCAAGTGTAAGTCAAGTGTTGTTAGATGGATGTAACAATCATAGAGTAGATTAAGAGTCATGAGGGTAGTTGAGCTGTCACAAAGGGGAATGTTAAGGGCCACCCCGCCTTTTGCTATAAATAGTCCCTCATAACTCATTATAGAGGCTTTTGGTCAGCCAATCTTCCGATAAGACTATCTTGGAGAGAGCTTCGACAATATTGTAACGAGCCTTGGCTTCTCCACTGCGCAAAGCTAGTACGTCTCTTTGGAGGAGTAGGCAGTTGTGGCTGTAACGTTCCGCTATCAAAACTAGTGGTTGGACATGGATGTATTGTATGATTGGAACTTACACTTCTTAATATAATAAGAGCCAGCACATTTCATGCATATGTTGTATTGTATTCTACGCTACCTGATTTACTCTAAATGATATATTTATTTGCTTACTTATGCATGCATGTATAACTATCTGTGTATGTATGTATGAATCTTTCTGAAATATGTTGTTGGTTTAACCATCACTTTGGATTGCTAGCTAACTTGCCCTCCATGTTGTGATGCATCTTTGCTCGTGTGTTCCCTTCTTAACTGCATGCTATCACAGGTTTGCAAGGGGCGCACTCATCTGAACCCCTGTGTGTTAGAACCTCTCATGCACCTTCCTTGGCTCACTGTAGCTGTCACACCCTTGCTACCAATAGAGTTATCTTACGTGCCTCTGTGAGAAATCGTGGTCAAGGCATTACTGTACGACCCACTGTTGGGACTCCTACACCAAACGGTCTGAGGTCTAATTGGGACTTCTTACCAAGGAGATACCCTGACATGTTGGCGGGTCCAGCACCGTCAACATTAACATAAGCAAAATGTGACTAGGTCTGGGACTTCCACGAACCACCCGACCATAGACTAGGCTGAACCAAATCTCTCTTTCAACTAGTCACCCTCGTGCCATATTCTAGGCATGAATATGGGGTCTCATGGAAGAAATCCAACAAAACAAAAATAGAGCTTCCAGAGGCCAAACCACCTCAACCCTCAACAAATGATTCCACCTCACAGTCAAACATCACTAACCATCACCAAATTGGTCTCTGCTCAAGTTGTCTAGGGATCTAGAGCGTTTGTTCCAACCAGGGCTTCTAGGACTAGTAGCTCAACCCACCAAGGGCTTCCAGAACATTTTTCCAACTAAGGTTTCCAAGATTAGTAACTCAACACAAGTTGTTACAGGGCTTCCAGAGCGTTTGTCCAACCAAAGCTTCCAGGAACTAGTTATTCAACCCACAACCAAAGGAATATGAGAACCAACTAGAAAACAAAAGGAAAGACATCCACAACACCATGACTATACAAGAAATGACAAGGTTAGGAAAATCCATTGTCAATCCAAGCAATCCTCCATTCCAATGATAGATCATGACCAAGAAACCACTTGCATGTGTCATGCATGTCAAAACTAGTAAGGAAATCATACATGTAACTCGGTAACTGCAAGAAAAACCATTGTAGTTGTTGATCTCGATGTCCTCTTGCGCTTTCCTACTCTTCCTTTTCCTTCTTGCTCCAAAACTCCAAGGATGCCACACTCCTCGCAGAGTGCTCCAAGAAAACTCTAAGTGTCCAAGAGTATGAGAGAGAGAGAGTAGAAAATGAGAGCTCCAAAACTGAATTGACAAAAATCTTCAAACTGGTCCTCATAAGCCTTTTTATTAATGAGGCCTCTATTTTCTTCAATTTTCCATTATTTTCCTTCATTTTCCTCCTCACATGCAACCTGTGACCTTTCACCTTCATTTTCTCCTAATTTCCATTACGTTCATAAATAAAATGTCAATTAATGCTTTGCTTTTCCAAAGCCTTTGCCTTTGCCAATTTCCATAACCATTAATTAATCACAAGTGATCCCCATCACTATGTTTCTGCCCAACATTCAACTTGGAATACGCGTCCCATGACCTTGGTCATTATTTTTCCTTTATTAACTTTACTACATGGATTTTTAACCAAGGTTGTTATAGAACCCTCCCCCCTGGGGGAACACTGTCCTCAGTGTTCAGTGACACCTACAACCAACAAGACAGTCGAAAGCAAAACATACTGCCCATGGAGCTTTATAAATTAGCTCGTTCCAGTATTTGCAAAGATCAACCTACTGAAAACCAGCCCAACATGAGAAACATAACAACATGACAACCATAATGACATGACACCCATACCACTTATTGGAGCTTTATAACACAACTCATAGCAGTATTTACATCCATATACATATATACATATACCAAAACACCACACCAAAACATATGCCAAAAACATTTGCTCAACCAACGAATGGAGAAGGATACATATCCCACATCTGATCCACCATCTCCCATGTAGCTTCATCGGGCCCAAAGTGCTTCCATTGCACTTTAACCTGCTCGATTTCTTAGTTCCGGACCATTAACATCTTTCTCTTCAAAATGCACTACGGTTCTGGCTAGAATTTTCCTTCTAGCTCCTCCTCCAATATAGACTAGTAAATCACATGATCAACATCTTTAACATACTTCTTAAGCAATGACACATGGAAAACATCACGGACTTTCATTGTCGGAGGTACTACAAGTCGATAGGCTACTGGTCCAATCCTCTCAAGAATCTTGAAAGGTCCACAAAACCAAGGTGCCAGCTTGGCACATAATCCAATCCTCAAGGAGCTATTCTTGGGCTTGATATGCAAGTACATATGTTCCTCAACCTGAAAATCATTAAACACCATGTTCTAATCTACATAACTCTTCTGTCTATCCTGTGCTACCTTCAAATTCTTCTTGATTACCTACATTTCCTACTCCATCTGTGTAAACATCTCCAGTCCAATCAACACCCTGTTCACTGGATCACTCCAACTAATGGGAGTATTACAACTCCACCCATACAATGCCTCAAACAGACTCATCCTCAAAGATTCCTCATACGCATTGTTGTAAGAAAACTCTACCAGTGGAAGATACTCTTCCCACTTTCGCTACTGATGCATTACATACATCCTAAACATTTCCTCCAATATCTTGTTGACCCTCTTTATTTGTCCATCTATCTACGAATGATAAGTTGTGTTGAAGGCCAACTCTATACCCAAACCTGCAAATAACTCTTTCCAGAATCTAGAAGTAAACTTAGAATCCATGTCTAACACAATCTTCTTCAGAACACCATGCAACCTCACTATATCTCTGATGAAGACATGTGCTACATCATTAGCTGAATAAGTAGACTTCATTGGCATGAAGTGTGCTACCTTTGTCAACATATCAACCACAATCATGATAGAATCATGTTGTCTATATTTCCTCGACAAACTTGTAATGAATTCCATGGAAATGACCTCCCATTTCCACTTTGGAATCGAAATTGATTGTAGCAGTCCACCCAAATGCTTACACTCTGCTTTTACTTGTTGACAATCAAAGCATCTAGCCACAAACTCTGCCACTTCCCTCTTCAAGTCTGACCAATATTAAAACTTCTTCATTGTTGTTAATATCTTCTGATATTTTGGGTGACCTGAATATGGTTTAGCATGAAATTCCCTCAAGATAAGCTTCTTGAGCTCACTATTGTCTTGCACATATATCCTATTCCTAAATTTGACCATGTTAGGCCCCTATACTACTAGGGTAACCCCTTATTGTTATTAGTACAACCCCCTTATTATATTGATGTACCCATGTAGTGCCCATATTTTTACTATTGTGCTCCATAGAAGCCCACTATTGTTATTATTGTGCCCTTACATTATTGTTATGTCGGCTCTGATTATATTATGACCCCTTAAACTCCTATATATAGAAAGGAGGTCTTTTCATTTGTATCATCTAAGAATTATTCATTTGTGTAATGTAAAGGAGGTTGCCCCCTTGAAGAGGCTGAATTCTAAGGTGTTCAACTATATTTTCTATCTTTTTGTTAGTTGGTTCCATAACATTTGGTATTAGAGCATTGGATTCTAGGGTTTCGCTGCTCCAAATAGGCCATCGTGGCATTTTCGCTATAACTTTTTTTTTTTTTTTGCGATGTTGCAGAAGCAAAAAAAAAACCCACTTGAGACGAAATTGCACTGAACCTCGGGTCTGAATTTCAGAGCTTTTCGTAATATATTTGCGGAGATATGATCTGAGGAAGTTGGTGGACTCCTGAATTACATTCCAAACAGGTGACCTAGGGAAAATCGTCATAATTTTTTCTCTGAGCATCATATTGAAATTTCGTAAGAAGGTACAAAAAGAGGACGGACTATAGTTTCTTGTATATAGTTTTCAGAGCCAAAGGTAGAAAATAATGACACGTGGCACGTCGTATAAGTTTCCTCTACTGAACTAGTCTATAATCAGGTCACTGTGGGAGATTTGGCATAACTCTTCCTTGGAGAATCCAATTTGGATCAGAGTAGTGGCATTGGAAAGAGGACATAGAGGGCTACTACAGGTCAAAATTTCAGAACTTAAAGATCCGAAAGTATAGAGTTACAGTCATTTCAAGATCGAGCTCCTAAAATCAAGAAAAAGCAAGATGAGGAAGTTTGATGGCAAGGATCTCGTAAATTGGATACTTCAGCTGGAGAAATATTTTGATCTACATGGTGTACCAATGTTACAAAAGATATGTATTGCATCTTCATATTTAGAACTGGATCATTTTTTATGGTATAAAGGGCTTTGTTCTCGTAAAAAACTTGTTACGTGGTCAATTTTCACAGAGGAAATGATAGCACATTATGAGAATACAAAGAGAAACGCCTTCTTTAGAGCAACACCACAACAATTGGAAAGAGTAAAGGGGCTTTGTTACATAGTGGAAAGTAAAATTATGGCAACAAGGAAGTCTATCCCTCACAACTATAAAGATAGAAGTGTTGTTTCTCCTAACCTTCCACAACCTACAAGGGTTACACCACAACAATTGGAAGAAAAAAGAAAAAAAGGGCTTTGTTACAATTGTGATAGCAAATGCTCTAAAGGTCACAAGTGTGCTGAGAAGAAATTATTTTACATAGAGTATGAAGAGGAGGAAGAAAAGGATCAAGAAACATCAAAAGAAGACTCGATTAAGAGAGCTCTTACAGCAGTTCAATTCGGATATACACAGCCAGGTGACATTTATTTCACAAGTCTTATACTACCCATAGTCTCAGTGCCACAATATGAGGACTTCAACCTTGGATTGAATCCTTTCTATAAAAGGAGCAGTGTTGACATCTCAGATTCTCAAATCCTGATGATACATATTCGAGGGCATATATAAAAGCTTGTATGAACAATACACAATATAGAATAAAGGTGTCCTATGATACAGCAATACTAACTGATGGGTTTGTATACATCATGGCAAGCGACCTCAATACTTTATGGTTCTATACAATGTTGCATATTACAAGGTTCCATAGTCCACTTATGTGATAGCAATATATTGCCATCCCAAGTATGTCTACAGTTTGTTAGATGTATAAGTCGAAGTAACTTGAAGGCAAGAAGGCAATCTTCCTATCGGTACAACAAGGATCTTATCCGAAGGAAGCATCAATGCATCTACTTCAATAACTTTCAACATGATCAAGGTGAAAATTTTATGATCAAGTAAGTATTTTTCATTAATCAAATTGGTAAAATGAATTCATAATTGCAAGGAGATCTATATGTTGGATGGGTCATCAAAGGTCCTTGCATGGAACAAGGAGGATTGTCACAATCCTCATCAATGAGAGAAGTCAGTGAACAGGTCTCCTTTGAATTCATGGGAGTGAACTCTTAAAGTCCTATCATCCCTATGTAGCAAGAAAGGAGACATAAAAGAGATATATGAAATGTTAGAAGATATACTCTCTGAGATGAGGTTAAGAAGGTCATATCACTTAGATCTGATTGAAGGTATCAAATAATGAAGAAATATCTTCATGATATCTCAATTGGGAGATCTGGGAAAGATGATAAGAAGATGATCATCATTTATATACTAATTGATAAGCAAGGTAACAAATGTCCATAGACAAGGAAGTTACCTCATTCAACTTGTGGTCTCTATGCTAGATAGGAAAAGACAAGTTGAAGGTAAAAATGTTGAAGGTCTAAGAACTCGAGCATTGGCAGAAAGGAAAAGGAAGTTTGGTCCTCAAACAAATACAAACAGTACTACTATGGAAAGATTATGAAAAGAAAGCTCATATCACCTTAAAGATGGAGGAAGATGAAAAGGGTCAAGAAAAAGAGGAATAACATTTCTCTACTATGATTGAGATGGTATCCCTCACAAACGTGTCCTATCATAAGCTTTTGTTATAGATATGACCATGATAATAAGATGTATCATGGCATCATGGAAGCATTAAAAACAAGAGCTCGTGACATCACCATGGGAATCATGAAGGACAAAATCCATGGTAGTCAAACATGAAGGATATAGCTATTAGGAATCTCATTGAACATTGAAGCAAAGAAAGATGTCATTCGAGACAGGGCTCATCATACATCAAAGCAAAAGGAAAGATCTGCCATAGGGGGATATGCAACATCCTCAAGGTTCTCTGATGGATTCCTCATCGGAGGGTTCACTAATCTAGAGAAGAAGCAAGTGTTTCATCAGACTTATGGAATTCATGGGATGATGGTGTGATGATAGGAAGCAGATCAAGGGAGTGAAGATCTTTTTAGTCAAGGAAGCTACTAGAAGAAGCCTAGATGACCTAAAGGTAAAATGAGGTATGTATGATTGTGTTTAATATTGTAATGTCATGTCATATGGTTGCAGGTAACATGGATCATTACTTCTATCTTGAGAATCATGATCAAGGGAAATGGATCTCCTCCTCTGAAATGATGCAGGAAGGCATAAAGTCACACTAAGATGAAATCAACATAATATGTCCTCGTATGAAGTATAAGGTGGTTGAATACAATTAAGAAACTCTGATTGAAATCTCCTTGGAATGGAATGTGTGAGGAAGGAAGATATCGTGAGATATGCAACCTGATGAAGGCAATCAACCTCCAAAGGACCAAGAATACTTGATTAGGAAATCTCCTAGAAAAGATATGAAGGCCTTGATGAAAGTCTAAAAAGATGAAGACGCTTGACAATGGATATCTTTGGGAGATGTGTCAACATGTATGCAGGATGTTGATACCTACAGGAAGATGTCATGATGAAGTGCTGTCTCGAAAGGTATGACTTGGTTTAATGTTATGATTTCTTGAATAATATCTGGATGATTTCATGCAGGGCTGCTGGAACAAGAATTGAAAGTACAAGTACAACTAGCATTCATGTGGTGGATGGAAACTCCTGAAAGGAACATGATGAGGAAGAAGTAGCCATGTGACAAAGGTTCTAGATATGAAGAAGGCCAACTTCCATGAAGAAAGGAATGACATGATGAACCAAGAAGGAAAGTGATCGATGGTTGATTCCCTACAAGGAATAAGATCAAGTGAATTTCATGACATCAAGGAAAGAAGTTGATCAAGCAATTGAAGGACACACGAAGAAGGAGCTGTTGATGAAAAGACAAGTCCTTGATTAAGAGGAAGCTTGGATTGAGTAACCCCTTATTAAAAGGGAGTGACAATTGTGTTTTTCTACTTCATGTGTCATGCACTAGACCAAGACTAACAATCATAAGTCTTAGTGAAGGCCATGAAGAGAAATGTAGACACATGATGGATGTATCCTCCCTAATTGAGAGGGGGAGATAGACACAACATTCTTGTCTTCACTTGGAAGAAAGAATGGAGGATTGGGTAATCATTTGGCATCTGATGCTCTTTGAGGATGTGTAGGGCATTCAAGATAATAGCAAGCAAGAGGACCGATATTCTTTGAGGGTTGGGAACCGAAGATAAGAATAGTCCTAGAAGGTCATACTTAGTGAACGCTCAGGTGGGTATGTACCTTGAGAGACAATGATGAAGGTGTCTATAGTCATTGGTCTCGCTAGCATTGTAGCTCATGGTCTCATGGAGAGATGGAGTTGTTAGTCAAGGCCTTGTACTGTGACAATGTTGGTTGATATGATGTTATACAGATGGGATTACCACTCTGATTCTTCTTATGATAAATTCTTCTGATTGAGAATGACCAAGTACCATTATTAATAACTCCCTAGTTAAGAGGGAGTGTTGAAGAAAGTGTAACTAGGTTCGGTCTTCATGACATTGTAATTGTGATCTTTGTAAATAAGAAAAAGAATTTATTATTATTCCTTGTTGCATGGGTTTCATGAACAAGATGTTTATTTATTTAGTAGCTCCCATTGAGAGCCTTAGGATGTTAAAGAGTTAATGTCATGCTCTTCTTGAGCCTATATGCAATGTATACAAGGTCTATAACAACCCTTCAAGACAAGCACAATCCTCTTGAAGAAGGTAGCAAGCAAAACGATGAAGAGAGCAGTCATGTCGACCTCAAATTGAATTAAATAAACTAAAGAAAGTCATGTCGGCTCAATAAAAGGACACAACACTTCACATTGTCATGTCAGCTTAAATATAGATACATAACTACTATATATACGCAGTTAGGGTGATCCAGGTGGATATTGGTGGCCACCCACCTATCCCATTTGGACCCTCGCAACTGTCTCTTTAATTTTTTCAGTTTCCGTAATTGTAGCACAATTTACTATTTTTAGCAGTTTTTTCGGGTCCTGAACTTCCGAAGCCGTTTTGAGGCCCTAAACGACGTTTTTTGGGAAA
>APFE030396045.1:5929-25657 GCA_000404065.3 Pinus taeda | reverse complement strand
ACTTTAATAGGCATGAAGGCATGTACACACCTTGCTTTTCCTTGGAAATATGGGATCTTTGAGTCAGCAAAGTAGAGCATATTTGGCATTTGAATTTGCCAATCATGAAATATGAAACCTATTGGTATAGGTATCCAACAACCTGCACAAGCAAAGAGAGAACAAACACAAGCATAAAATCTACTAAAAACAACTATGTATCAGTCAGGAAAGATACAATTCACATTTAATCATTCATAGGACAAATGGAAATGGAACCATAAGAGTAGTCATCTATCTTTATTAATCATAAAATAGAGTAAGGTACAACCGAAGTCCTGACGCTGAGTCCTTCTCTAGAGGGTTCAGCCAGCATGTCTTCCAAGAATTCACCTTTGAAGTAGATCTCCCAAGTCAAAGAGGTCTCCCTCTCACATACAAGGAAACAAACTCATGACCTTCCTCAAGCTCAAAAACAATCCTCACACAACACACCAAATGCCTACAAAGAGCAGCACTAATGCACTAAGAATTCCTCAATCAAAGTCTATATGTTCCAAACTAGCTGCTCATCGGCAATGGAGGAGGCTTATAAAGGAGAAGGAGTCTCCATCAATAGGTAAAGGATGAGCTTTCCCCCAAGATAAGTGGATGATCAGTCGAACAAACATGCCAGAGAAAGGATGGCGACCTCAACAATGCTAACAGCCAAGTCTGGAGTCATCTGGAAGGTTGGCTGTTAGAACAAACTCGCCTAAACAAAATCAGCGCGGGTGCAAAACTGGGCTGGCGTGCTGGCATCACAAATCAATTATAGAAGAGGTCTGGTCAGCGCACAATGATACAAGCGGAGGGCGCGCTGTTCGTGAAATTGGACCAGCGCGGAAAACACGTGTGCTTCCGTGCTGGCAACGCAGCAGCTACATTATCCTCCGCCAGCCAGCACGGTTATTTAATAAAAAGTCGCGATGATTCAAATATCTTAGGCAAAGAGGGTTTTTAGCCATTTCAGAGGGCATAGTCAAGGTGAATGTGACTTTATGACACAGTAGGGAGACTGACAAGGTGACAGTGACATTTTACTGTGTAACAGGAAGTATGCATATACTAACACTAATATTGGCCTTATTTGGGGATGGCATCTCCTTGGAGGTTTCAAGAACACTGTAGACCAAATGCCTAGCTGATTGGGCCAATATGGTCAAACAAATGAAAGACTGATTTTTTTTCTTGAAAATGATGACTCGATACAAACTAAATACTGACTCACAACTGACTCTAAACGGAATAAAAAACCAACTAAAATTATCACAAATCATTTAAGCTTTATAGCCTTCGCTTTGGGCCCCAAGCTCAAATGACATTGCACTTCAAATCTTGCAAGGAAAGAAAACTGGAATATACAATGACAATGAAGCAACTTCACAAAACTACATCAGAAATAGTAGTGTTTCAGGAGCCTACTATTCACTAGTCCTCCTGAGCATTCTTGACCATCCATTTCCTTTAATAAAAATGCAGTCTATCCTTGATAGGCTGAGATTTCATATGGTCCTTTCCATAGATTGTCAAACTTACCATGCTTTCCTTTCTCTTCACTTCGTGCATCCCATCACAGCAGTACATCTTCTAGCTAAAACTTTTCTGCCTTGGTTTTGTGGTCATAAATATTATTTATTTCCTCTTGTAGTCAGAAAGTGTTTTGAGAAACATTCTCCCTTGTTTGTTGAATGTGAATAATGTGATTGATCCACTGCTGAATATAATCCTCTTCACTACCGACTTATTGCAATAATCTCATGACCAGAACTATAAGGGATGTGGGAAACACTATATCAGTACCATAAACCAATTCAAAAGGTGACATACCTATTGATTTCTTGCTGCTCACTTTGTCAGCCCTCAAAGCATTGACAAGCTTCCGATGCCATTTCTTTTTGTTTTCTTCCAACATCTTCTTAATAATGTTTACCAAGGATTTATTTGAAGACTCAGCTAGTCCACTGCCCTGTGGTTAGTATGCCATGGAATGACCCAATGTGATGTTTTATTTGTTGCAAAACTCAATCATTATCTTCGACTTAAATGCTAATGCATTATATGTAATAATATTTTGAGGGAAACCAAAACGATACAAGATATTGGACTCTAAAAAATAAATGATTACCGTGTCTATAGCTTTCCTTGTTGGAATGACTTCAATACATTTGGTGAAGTAATTGGTAGCTATCAAAATCCATCTGTGCTTTGCTGATGATGTAGGATGAATTTATCCTATGAAATCAAGGCCCCACTGCTAGAAAGGTGCATTAACTACAATCAATTTCAGAGGAAGAGGAAGCAACTTCCTTTTATGTGAAAAAATTGACATTCGTGGCAGCTCATGACTTTCTTATATAAATTTGAAAACAAATGTGGCCAATAATATCCTGCTCTCAAGATTTTACTAGCTGTTGTTTTCCAAAAAAAGTGACCCCCACAATCTCCTCTATGGAAATAATTAATTACCTACTGAGCTTCATTTTCAACCAAAAAATTAAGGAGAACCCCTCTTGGATCTTTCCAATAGAGAGCACTATCTAAAATGAAGAATTTTGTAGACTTTAGTTTTAGTGATCTTCCCTTACTTCTTGACATTCCAGGAGGAGGAGAAAGATGTTGAAGAACATATACTATATCGGAATACCAAGGTGAGTTGAGAAACATCTCTGACACCTGAATGAGTGTTCCACCATCTTCATCATCTAAAATTGTTGCAATGAAATTTATCTCTAGAGCATGAAGATTCAACTTAGCCATCATTTTTCCCAAGCCTTTAACTTTTATTAGTTTGGCAGGCTTAATCTCAAGATCACACTCTAACATCCCTGCTATCCACTTACCTAGTCTTCCCTTTGGATCAGTTTGCATGAGGACATCTTTGACAATTGTGTTAGGAACATATGTTATGGTATGTGAATGCATAATTTAAAATCGAAAATCATTCAATGCCTTTATAAGAGCCAAAGCTTGTTTCTTAATGATGCCATAGCGCAAAGTGGCATTTCTGATAGTCCGACTGAAAAATGCAATGGGTTGTTCCACCTGATCCTTCTTTTTCATCAACACCACAGCCAAAGTGTCATCAGATGAAAATGAAAATATAATAAAATCATGAGTATAATCAGGACTGATCAAAACTGGGTCTTGTTATCACCCCAAGAAACATTCCTAGGTTGTAGCTCAAAGATGCTCGGGAACATATAAATTCAACCTATTGTTGCAAATGGATGAATGGGAGGAATGATTCTTGTTCAAGCCAGATAACCACTTCTACTTTTCTTGACTCTAGACATGCGTGAACACCCTGAGACTACAAGGCTTTAGACCACCAATTACTCATAGTTTAAGGATTGGGTGAATATGGAGAATACTGACCACATTAGCAGATGCACAAGACCCTGTGATGGCTGGCTACAACCAATAAAGAATTCTACAAATCTAATTCGCTAATGCATAGACATGATGATAGCTCTTTGGCACTAGTGGAAAATAATCCTGAATAACTCATTCACTGATACGTGCAATACTTTAACACAGAGGTAGGATGACAGCTACTCTAATGCTAAACATCAAGAGTTTAGGAATACATCATATCAGGCACAGCTTGGAAAAGAAGAAGCATGAAAAGTGAGCAATTCACAGCAAAATAAGATTGTATTAGCTGAAAATGAAGACGAGATGCTACAAGTATCAAAATAGTTACAGTCTCCAGAAGTTGAACCTTAAATCAAAACATCAACCATCAACCCTGATTACATCTTGTTTCTGTGTATATATAGAGTTTCGTTACAAAGGCGCTTGGCCATTCTAAGTATGGAGGGATCATAATTGACCACCAACTAAATTTAGTTTCCTGATGGAGCATCTTAGTGCGATTGCTTGCTATAGTGGATGAATCTGATCTTTTCCTGTGCTCTGTTGTCCTCTCGGGCAGGTGGACTATTGTATAGGATGGAATTCTATAACTCATTAAAAGTAGTTATCTGCTCGAGCTCTGTCCTTTTCCTTCTCATCCATACTGCTTGTTGAATGCGGTTGTTGAGGAGCAATTGCAACTAGTACTGGTGAGCCGATCACTTTCGTCCTTCAAGTGAATGGAATGATCAAGGGACATGGACTGCATGGTGGATGGATGAGCTTGATGAGGGAGAAGGGTTGGCCATCAGATAGGGAGGATAGATGATAGAGATGACTTGGTGGGGAATATCGGAAGAAGCAAGAGTGAAACGAGCGTGGGCCATGGGATCTTGGTGGAACTGATCCAACGGTGGTCGGACGAAGAAGGTGTGCGATGGTTATCGGGTGATGATAGAGGATTAAGCAGTAAGCGGTCTCAATCGCACTGCCTTTGGGCATTAGGCGGTAAAAGGGTGAGGGCGTGTGATTCCGTTCAGCACATGACATGTAGCAATGGAAGAGGGAGAAAACCCGCTCTCCATCACATGCTAATGTGCCATTTCTTTGTCGGAATGAACTAAGTGAAGGCTGTACGATCTTGAAAAAACTAATTGGATGGTGGAGGAATGATCGGGCAAGTCACTTTATTGGGTACGATGGGAGTCATCGGATCGTGTTTTTCTTTTGGTAGTTTTGCGCCTTTACGTAGGGCAATGTGCGATTGCGATCAGATCGCGTCGCAATATCGCATCGACAGAATCCGAGGGGCACAAACTTTATACACACATGGATGTGACTTGCGATAGTGATTAAACCCTGACCCAACAAAGGAATTTTTTATTTTTAAGATTGATGAAGGGAGAATGAGCGGTGCAAGGGAAGGAGAAAATGACCATTGTGAGTCTCTTTTGAGCATGACCAAGGACCAAGCTCACTTTTGACCTTTAGAAATCAAAGATATGTAGCAGAGCTAACACTGGCTCCTTCTGGGGATGAGATCCTCCCTGTGAGGTCTCAAGAACTGCAGATCATTGCCTTTCCTGTCAAACCAGATGAACAAAATTTCCTAATGTTCCATTGGGCATGGAGTCTAATTAAGCTTACACTAAAACTGATAAAACAACATACTTAAAACTTTAAGGCCTAAAGACCTTAAAAACATCATTTTTCAAAAATCAACCATTAACTGGGCCATCAAAAACTGTCTCCCCTTCCATACTTTGCAGTATGAAAGTATTGTTCCCTTGGATCTTGGAAATTATAAAAGGCCCTGTTCATAAAGCATCAAACTTCCCATGGTTGCCTTTCTTCTCTTTAAGCGCATCCCACTTAAGAGCCAAGTCTCCAACCCGAAAACTGTTTGTCTTTGCCCTCCTGTCAAAAGCTTCCTTGATTCTTTGCTGATGTACTATTGACCTTTCAACCAGCTGTTCTCTGATTTGGTGTACTTATGCTAAATCAGTGATCCTTTTTGCCATGTCTTCTTGCTTGTTCTACTCTTCCTACAGGAACTTTGCCACAGGGAGAGTTAACTGAATTGGGAATACAAATTCAGTGCCATATACCAGCTTGAAAGGGGAATTCCCTATGGATTTCTTAGTGGTCACTATGTCAGCCCACAATGCATATTTGAGATTAGAATCCCAATTCTTTTTGTTGTCTTCCAACAACTTTTTAATTATCCTTATCAGGCTCTTGTTGGAAGATTATGCTAGACCATTGCATTGAGGGTAGTATGAGGTGGAATGAATCAGTTTAATGCCCATTGAGTCACACATGTCTACCAATTCTTTTTCCTTGAAGGCTGCTGCATTTTTTGTGACTAATTTATGTGGATACCCAAACCTAGTGAAGATATTCTCTGTCAAAAACCTCATGACCACATGATGATCAGCCTTTCTAGTAGGGATTGCCTCAATCCACATAGTGAAGTAATCTATGGCTACTAAGATCCATCTGTGTTGGCCACTGGAATGTGGATTGATTTCTCCAATGAAATCTAAGGCCCATTGTTGAAAAGGGCCACTAGCATGTATGGGTTTTAAGGGTAGGGACTTCAATTGCTGATTCCCTTCAAATCTTTGGCACCTGTCACAAGATTTAACAAATAAGAAGACATCAGAAAATAAGGTGGGCCAATAGTATCTAGCTCTGAGGACCTTATGGGCTGTAGTTTTCCAATAATGGTGTCCTCCACACATGCTGGAATGAAACTTCTGCATGACTTCAATGGATTGTTCTTTGTCCAGACACCTCAAAAGAATGCCAAAGGGTTCCCTCTAGTAGAGTAGGTTTTCATGAATGTAGTATTTTGCTTCCCTGATCTTAATAGTTCTTGCTTGGCTCGAAATAAGGCCTAGAGGAACTTCTAGCTTCGACAAGAATTGAGCTATTGCAGAGAACGAATCACAAGAAGCTATATTTTCTGCCAATGACTGATCTTTCCCTGGTTTAGCTGTTTCTTTTCCTATTAGACTATTCTCTGAAACCGTGCTTATGAGGTTTATGCCCAGCATCATGCAATTATCTTCAGCCATTAGTCTAGCAAGGCCTTGACCTTTGACCAACTTGGTGGGCTTCAATTCTATGTTAAATTCAATCGGCTTTGCAATCCATTTAGCCCTTCTTCCATCAACGTCTAGCTATGTTAGGACATCTTTTACTGAAGCAGAGGGCACATATACAATTACCTTGGAATGCAGAATGTAAATTCTAAAGGCTTTCAAAGATTTGAGAAGAGCATATGCCTATTTTTCAATGATATCATACTTCAACTCAACATTCCTTAAGGTTTTGCTGAAAAATGCCATTGGATGCTCTGAACCTTCTTCATCTGCTTGCAATAAAACTGCTGCAAGGGTGTCATCAGAGACAAATGAAAATATATGGAACTCCCTACTGTAATCTGGATTGCTTAAAGTAGGAGCTTCCATAATAGCTTTCTTAATGGACTCAAAGGATCTTCTTGCTACATTAGTCCATTTGATCTCTGATCCCTTTTTCAACATGGAGGTAATATGCTTCACAAGTTCTGTAAAATTTGGGATAAACCTCCTCACAAAATTTATTTTTCCCATAAAGGACTGGATATCCTTCTTTGATCTCGGGATAGACAAAGTCTGTATTTCCCTTACTCTTTATGGGTCAATCCAGACACCTACAGTACAAACAACATGTCCTAACAGATTGCCTTCTTCTAAAGCAAACTGTGACTTCTTAGGATTTACTAAAATCCCAAACCTTCTGCACTTCAAGAACACTTCCTTCAAATGTTACAAATGGTCATGATGGCTGTTGGAGTACACTGTTATATCATCTAGGTAGATAAGGACAAACTTATCCTTCTCTCCTACAAATGCTATATCCATAGCTCTCTGAAAGGTAGCTCCAGCATTCATCAGCCCAAAAGGCATCTTGCAATACATAAAAGTACCCAAGGGGTGGTGAATGCAGTCTTCTCTTGGTCATGTGGATGTACAACAACTTGGTTATACCCTGAAAATCCATCCAAGAAAGACATCACTTTGGCCCCTGAGACCTTCTGTAGAAAATGCTCCATCTTAGGTAGAGGATAATTGTCTTTCTTAGAGAGTTTGTTTGAGTTTCTAAAATCAACATAGAGCCTGATTTCTCCACTTTTCTTCCTCACCACCACCAAATTGGCTACCCCTTTTGAATATCTAACAGGGACTATGATTTTGGCAGCCAGTAACTTCTTGATTTCTTTTTCAACTAGGGGAAGGAGCAAGGGATTTATGGGCCTCAGCTTCTACTTGAAAGGGATGGTGTCTTTCTCTAAAGGGATTTTATGCTGGATGATATTTTTTTCATATGTCTTCAGGTCATTATATTCCCAGGCAAAGGCATCAGCAAATTGCTTCATTAAATTGTAGTACTTAGAACTTTGGGCAGCAGATAGATGAGTGGACAGATTTATGTATCTTGGACGCTTTGGACTCCCTATATTATGCCTATAGACTGCAGATTGCTCTTCTTTTTGGGCAGCCTTATAAGGCATATCATTCTGGTCAAACAACTTTTCTAAAGGAACTAAACCCTTAGGTATATGATCACTAGGCAGTTGGACAATGCTATCTTTACCAATTTTGTTTCTAAGCTGGGATTGTGGGCTTCCTTCCAAGGCTTCATTCTCTTGGTCAATTTGAATTTCGAAGAATTCACCAATGACTTGTAGAAACCTATTCACTTCATGATCATATTCAAAGACTTTCCAATGGTGGACATTATCAGGCAAGGATGGCCTATATTTCATCTGAACTTCATAAACTAGTCTGGGACGCTTGGGGGGAATAAACATGCTACCAGACACATCAAGGGAATCAACAAGCTGATTTTTAACTCTAGCGATGTATGAGATACAAAAATAATCAAAAGAATCTTTAAGTCTCCATACCTCATTTCTATATGCTTTCAGCCTTGGGTATTTTGCTTGAAGTGTTTTGTTGACTTGCTGAATGATAATATCAACATCCCTAAACACCTTTATGTTTCTGATTCCTCTACCTTTTGTTGTGTTAAGACCAAATATCAGAGCTTCATACTCTGCTATATTGTTGGTGACTTGGAAAGCCAACATAAAAGATATATGTGTGCTTTCTTGTTTTGGAGATACCAGCGCCACCCCTGCTCCTGTAGTCTCCTTGGAACATTCTCCATCAAAGAACATCTCCCAAACCTGACTTCCTTGCTCTCCCTTGGCCCGGACTATTGGTTTCTTTAGCTGCAATAAGGCCTTCTAGGATTCTTCAATTTGGAGAATACATGCTCCAAAGCCAGTGTCCATAGCATGATGATTACAAGGGTCCTTCTCATCACTGATGATGTAGGCCAATTGTGCTTCTCTTTACAATCTCCTACTTTCCCCTCCAAAAACGGGGATAGTGGCACAAGATAAATCATTTTGTAACATCCCACCTAGTCTCTTAATCCACCCTCTGGACAGTAGCACGCCAAACTTAGGGGGAACATCTACCACCACAATATCCATCATCATGCTCTTCATGGTCAGCTTAGTTAGGGTAATGGAAAGGTCTTTGATTAATCCTAGGCACTTTACCTTTCTTGAATCAAAGGAGAATAGATCATGATATGGTCTGGTGATATCAAGGCCTAACTTTTCCATGACAGCTTTGGGCATCAAATTATGGCTGGCCCCTGTGTCTAGCAGGCAATTGTGGAGGATTTTGTCATGAATGGTCAAGGAGACATAAAATGATGGAGAATTATCACTAGCAGGTTCAGTCATTGGGATAAGCACAACTGTAGGCTTATCATCTTGCAAATTGACATAGTCTGTGGAGGCTTGTGAGGCTTTCAGCTCAAGAGCATCAAGGATAGGCTTTCTAAAAAGTTCACGCTTTACAAGTTCTATCAGAGGTGTAGATATTTTTAACTTCTGGACTTTTGATTCAAAGCTAAAAGGGGAAGGAGACTTGTTAGGGCCTCTTACCTCTTGTGCTGGTGCTTTGAGGATGATTGGGTCAGATGCTGGTCCTTTATGTTTGATATTCTTTTCCTCTGTTGGGACATCGACTTTTTGGGCAGGATTCTCCTTGACATTGTTTATTTTTGACCTCAGATTGCATCTTTGCTACTCATCAGTCTGCAGAATAGCCTCTCTATCCCACCTTTGACTGGTTTGGTCCTGCAACAATGATTCTTCATAGGCAGGGATTGTCAAAAAGGCAACACTGCCTTTATCTTCCATGCAATGAATTTCATCCTCTTCTTCAAACTGCTCCTCCTCCATGACTACGTTTTGGAAAGGAGCATTAACCTTTTGTTCTTTGTCAGCTTCTTTACCCATCTAAATGATTTGTAATTGTTCATTTTCTCTTCTGAATGGATTTGGGTTGCTTGGAGAAAATGTGTTTGGAAGCCTTCCCTTTCCAGAGCCTTGCTCAACCTTCAGCTTAGATATCTCAGTAGCCAATGACTCTCTCATCTTAGTCATTTTATCTAATTTAGGTTCTGAAGATGAAGTAGAGGAAGAATAAGCCTCACCTCTCTGCCTCCTTCTATCAGCATGACCTTTGCGTTTTTCTGTAGCCATAATATTAGATTCGACCTCTAAGGCTGCATCTTGCATTTCAACTAGAGTAGCACATCTTGTTTCTCTCAACAATAGGCAGAAATCAGAGTCAAAAACATTGGCATAAGTGAGTTTGGCAGAGGTGGGGGTTGGCTTTACTTCAACTGGTATCTTACTATACATAAAATTGAATCTCTTATTAAAATAAGGCAATGATTCCCCATTTTCCCTCTTGAGGTTTCCAAACTCTGTATGGTAATATAGCAAGTCTTTTTTATCTGCCCAATGCTTCAAAAATACATCATCTAATGCTTCAATGTCTACTATAGACCTAGGGGTCAATTCTCTAAACCACTTTCTAGCCTCTCCATTAAGGCTTTGGACAAACGCTCTCATCCACACATCATCGTCACTGATATCTAGGTTATCAACATAACTATAAAAAGATTCAAGGTGTTCTTCAGCTGTTACTCCCTCTGTACCAATGAACTTGGGCATATATCTGGTATTCTCTTACAGGCATGGCATTCAAAGGGACAAGCAAGACCAGGGGTCCATACCTTGCAGCTATGATTCTTTCCATCTTTGTGGGTGCTTGTTGGCCTGCCATGACTGGGGTAGGTGGAAGGATACTGGCAGATTGGATGGTAGAAAGCAATGAAATAGATGACAAAGACAAAGGAATATGATTGACTGTATGGGAAGCTTTCTTTGGACTGAGATCTAAAGGGGAACCTAAATAACAAGGAGGTTTATGAATCTCTGAGGATATTTCTTCACTAACAATGCTAGGCTCTATATCTTCAAATTGTACATGTTCGGCTACAAGCCTTTCTTGCAGAGATTCATAAGATTTATTGGGATTATCTAACCCTGATGCTCCTTTTAGTGATGTTTTCTTCTACTTAACAATCTTCTCGGGGTCGGGCACTAGGTCAGCTAGTGATTTCTGAGGATTTCTTTGGGTATGCCTCACAAAGTGAGCCAAAACTATAATGTGGAGTAGCCAATAGGTTAATCCTGCAATAGAGTCGCCAGATAGATGATTACAACCAGAAATGTGTCCAAGGTTTGTCTATCATCAAAGTTGGAACTGTGTCATTTTCCCAGGGAAGCTGAGCTTCAATCTCCTCCCCCCAGCAATGGCGCCAATTTATGTTATAACCCCAAGAAGCACTCCTAGGTTGTAGCTTAGAGATGCTTGGGAACATATAAATTCAACCTATTGTTGCAAATGGATGAATGGAAGGAATGATGCTTGTTTAAGCCAAATAACCACTTCTACTTTGCTTGACTCCAGACATGCATGGACACCCCTAGACTATAAGGATTTAGACCACCAATTACTCACAGTTTAAGGATTGGGTGAATATGGAGAATACTGACCACACTGGTGTCATATATTGAAGGGAGAATGAGTGGTGCAAGGGAAGGAGAAAATGACCATTGTGAGTCTCTTTTGAGCATGATCAAGGACCAAGCTCACTTTTGACCTTTAGAAATAAAATATACATAGCAGAGCTAACAGGGCTGTGGTCAAAGCAAGATTTACCAAGTTGAAAGATTTCATGGCATCCTCGATCTATTTTATAGTGTTGTCCTTCTTCAAAAACTTAGTTAAATCACAAAAATGATCAGCCAAATTTGCTATAAATCCACGTAAGAAGTTCATCTTACCATTGAAAGCTTGAATCTCCTTTTTGTTGTGTGGAAAGTCTATTTACTAGATTTCCTCCACTCTTGAAGGTCAATGCGAATACCATCTTTAGAAATTATATGACCAAGGAGTTTTCCTTCCTCCATGGAAAAATGAATCTTCCTTGGATTTAAAGAAATCCCAAATGCCCTGAATTTTTGAAAAACAACCCTCATGTGGTCTAAGTGCTCATCATTAGAACCAGAAAATACTGTCAAGTCATATAAATAAATGATTAAGAAAACATCTTTTCGTTAGCAAAAGCTATATCCATGCTGCGCTGAAAAGTGGTCCTGACATTCTTCAGCCCAAATGGCATCTTGGCATACTAAAAAGTTCCCCATGGTGTTGCGAAGGCAATTTTTTATTGGTATATTTCGTGCACCAAGATCTGATTGTAACCTAGGTAACCATCTAGTAGTGACATCCGTGATGCTCCAACACCTGTTTGCAGAATATGGTCCATCTTAGGAAGAGGGTAAATATCTTTCACGAATACTTTATTTAGGTTCTGGAAATTAATGCACAACCTTATCTCTACAGTCTTTTTTCATACCATGACCAAATTTGAAATCCAATCAAAGAATCTAATTAATGATACCAACATTAAACAATCTATTTAACTGTTTCTCGATGGATGGCAACAGCTTTGGATTGATTCTCCTCAAATTTTGTCTAAAAGGTTTTTGATTCGGCTTGATTGGAATGGTATGCTAAAGTAGGATTATGTTTGACACGAATTTCAAATTTATTGCTAGAAAACATTGGAATTTTTAGATTGCTTGTTGTTGTAGCAAGTGAATCAGCAATGATGTTTTGACTTCTCGGCATCACTGTCAATGTGTATTCTGGAAACATTTTCAATATATCCAAGACTGAATTCCTATAAGCTCTCATTTGCGGATGCTTCACTTGATATTCTCCTTTTACTTGATTAATCACTAGCTCTAAAACACCATAACTAGAAATCCTTTTTGCACCCAGCTTCAAAAAATTTAGACCTGTAAGCAATGCCTCGTACTCTGCTTCATTATTAGAGAAATCAAAATCAAATTTATAGGGACTCACTATGACATTACCTGGGACTTTGTCTGGCTAAAAAACAGGACTTCAAATCCAAATTCCAATACAAGCAGCATCTTTACCCAAAGCACCATCAAATTCCATGCTCCAAAGGCCGGCTTCATCTTCCAAATGTTGGAATTCTTATTTAGTTTCATTCTTACCTTTGATGGTTGCTTCATTTGCCTGCTCTTCACTGACTTTCTGCTCATGTGGAGGTTTCTCAGAAGGAATTGCCATTTTTTTCCTTTTCTTGATTAAGAAATTCTCTAAAATTCTTAGAAATTTCTAGTATATCATCTACCTCTACAAGTTGAATATCTACATCATTTAATCCACTATCAGTGTAAAAAACAAAAGACTCTAAATCTATATGTACAACATTTATCAGATCATTTATGGGCTTTTCTTTACTAGTGATCATATACTTCATCTTTGTTTCCCAGTACAACCTCCTCAATTGACTAAAACTAGGGGTTGTAGCATAAGAGAAGTCAAATTGTAAAGTGCCTTTCAGTTTGGCTCCCCGCGATCTAGACAACAACATACCAAATCAAGGTGGTATATAAGATACAACCACATCCATCAAGACATTCTTAGTTGGGATTTGATATAAGGAAACCACCAAATATTTGATAAGACCAATTCAATGGACTCTACCAGAATAAAATGAATACAAATCATGATATTTTCGACTGATATCCAAGCCCAACTTTTCCATGATGGCCTTGGGCATCAAATTGTGGGAAGCTCTGAAATCAAGCATAGTATTATGAAGAATATACTCATGCAGTCTAAGACTCAAATAAAAGGGCAGGACTTCACTATCTTCTAGCTGACCTTCTATAGCTGGACCAAAAATAAGTTTAGGGTGATTATCCTCAACATTCAGCATGTTAGGCAAAGGATCAATTTGCAGTATTCTAGACACATGGTGTTTGTAATGGCTATTCTTAACAATCTCAGTCAAAGGAATAGACACTTTCAATTTAGCAATTTCACTTTCTAAATTAGAAGATGTGACTTTATCTACCTCTTTGACACTGATGTCCCTCTTATCTGTTTTCTCCTTTGTTGCACTATCCTTTTGTTGATTGTCTTTCTCTTTTGCAGTTGTACTTGTTGATGGCTGATTTACCTTGTTGGAATTCTGATCGGCAAGCTCCTTTCCCTTTTTCTAATTGTTTGGGGGATCATTCTTCAATTGAACATCCTTCCTCTTCAAAATAGGATTGGCTGGTACATCTCTGCTCCTCAAAGGATATTGTCTCTGCTGGTTGCTCAAAGCATTCATGTAACCACACTAATAATCATCAAATTTAGCTTCCAAAACAACATCATTTTCTAAGATGTAGTCCTCATCCTTTAAAATGTTGGAACCTTCTGCATACTCCTCATCTTCAGTCAGAAATATAGGCATACCATCAACAGTGAAAAAGTGATTTCTTTCAAATACCAGATCTTGCTCATGTTCTCCTTCTACTCCTTGAACATAATTATGCTATAAGGGAGTTCTGATTTGTTGTTGTTTTTGCATTGGTTATTCTGGTGCTTTTTTCTCTCTTTGCTTGATTCAGGATTGGGGCTACCGCTGCCCTCTAAAGTTTGCGTTCCAGATATGTGGTTCAGGTCTATCTATGATGGACAATTGGTCAACTATCCTTTCCATTGTTCAAATCAATGTATCCATTTTTACATCTGATGTGGATGCTTCTTCTTTCACGATCGCTCTTTTCTTTGATCTCATTCTTGCTTGTTTGGCCAACAAGTTCACTTCAATGCTCACAATATTATTTTCCATGTCTTCTAGAGTTGTATGATGTCATTCGTGCAACTGATATGCCATATCAGCATCAAATCCATCTAGAAACTTAAGAAAATCTAATCCCTCTGGTGGTTTGATATTTGCAGGAATAACATTGTACACTGCATTAAATCTCACACAATAGTCTTGAACACTTTCGGGAACATTTCTTTTGATGTTCTCTCATATTCAGACAAAATCTGAAGGGATTTTTCTTCACCTCCCACTGATTTAGGAAATGTCTATGTAGGACGGGTAGAGTAGTGATAGAAGTTGCTGGTAGGGCTCTAAACCATTTCCAAACTTCTCCTCCAAAACTTTGCAAAAATAGACTCATCATTACATCTTCAATTTCAACTTCATGGAGGTCAAAGAAATCATTCATATTTTCTATCTTCTATTGAGTTGTAATGGTTTGGGTATTGTCGAAGAAAGGTGTTTCGCTTTGATAATCAGCGAGCATGGCACCAGGATTTTGAGGTAAAACAAGGGGTGCATATCAGGAACCCATAAATGGAGGTGGGGGAGGTGGTGGATTTAAAGCAAGGATTCAAATATTCTGTATGCTCAAAGGGGGATTAACGATAACTTGAGTGGTGTGAAAAATTTGTGAAGAAGAAGGTAGGGGGTGAGAGATTGTTTGGTTGGCAGTAGACCCAAAGGAGATATCTCAAAAATTCAAAGATGCCCTATGAGTCTTATTTTGCACCCAAGGGTTTAAGTTTGAAGAGAGTTTCTGAGACAAATCAAGAGTATGAATAAGTTGTGATCTTGATTTATTTTGTGAAAACAAGTCTTCAACAGGGTTGTAAAGAGATATAGAAGAATCAACAACTGTCTGATCAATCCAACTTAATTATTTACTACGAAATAAACTTTGTTCAAAATTAACATCAAACTCGATGTCTTGCAAAGTGTCTAACCTTCTTGGGAGTGAATTAAAATGAGGAATGAAATATTCACTTGATTGTTCTTTGGCTAAAATGGATTTCTTTGCAACCTTATTAGATTTTTTCCCAATTTTATGAGGATCACTGACAATGGTTCGAGGATTCGTATCTAGATTGGATCTGGTGTACTTTCGAGAATCCAATATGTCTTATTTTGAAATTTTATATATTGCTTTACAACTTTCTAATTCAACCTATTAAATTCTAAAACTCATCATCCACAAGCTTAAGAACTCAAATGAAACATGGTACTGGGGTGATTAACTTTAGATCTTTTGATCCCCGGTATGGCTTTCAATATGTTATCACCTGGATTGAACCTCGGGCTGAAGGGAGGCAATGCCGGGGTAACCACAAACCACACTTAGTCAAGTAGCTAGACCTACTAGGTTAGGAGAGGGCTCTCTTCGTAAGGATCTTAGCCAAATTGACTAGATCTAGAAAATGATATTAGGCTAGGTATAGTAGCACATGGTTTTATTTGATTTTGAAGGGTTTTGGTGGATCAGGAGGAGCCAAACAGTTAGGGAAAGGAAATTAGGTCAAAATTGCAGGGGTTCGATGGGAGAAGGCAGGCACAAGGGTCATCACTCTAGGGTTTTATGGGTGAGGTGATTCAAGATAGGTGAGGAGCTAGAAAGAGAATGCAAGCAAACATGGATTCTTCTTAAACTGAAGAAAACATAGACTGTGAATATTTTCCCAAAACAGAGCATAAATATTATGGGTTCTGCCTATCAAATTGAAAACATCTTCTTAAAGAGTATGAAATGATGAAATGGAGTCAAAAATACATTTTAACACATGAAAACATAAGAAAAATTGAACTGAACATCATATCACATGGATCCCAAAGAAATAGTTGCAACTTTTCATTAATCTCCTGCTAAAATTGATACCAAATAATGTCTACTCAAAACATAAGCATCTTGCTGAGTCCAACCCTTTAAAATGAGAAAGAAGAAGAAGATATATACATTGATTCAATATCCTCCCATCCTCAGTGGTCAAATCCCTAATATGAGGAGCTAATATGACCAAAACTGAACAAGAAATTGGAATCCAGGCATCCTAACAACTTGCCTCTAAAAGTGAGAAAACTGATTCATTTGTCCTCAAGATAACTTTTAATCTAACGAATCTACCTTCTAGTACTTATTATCCATCATATTTACATTCCTAATCATCATGTACATTAGTAAAACATCATCCATGAGCGGAAACCCAAAATTACAGTCAAGGCATAGTGAAATGGAAACTCAACATAATTGTTGTCCTATGCGCAACACCCAAGCTCTATGCACAGTGCTTTTTGGAGGGCCATTTTGGAGGCCTTTGGGGTTTCCAAATTGAGCTAATGATATCTAATTGGAAATATCTTCAATTATTATTTCTAGGACATCTTTAATTTTTTCATTTGAAGCTCATTTGTCCCTCAAAAATTGATTCTCCCAAAACTTCTTCTGTGTGTCCAAAAAAGGTCAGAAAGGTCATTTTTTAGGTTTCTGTTGACCTTTTGGTTGACAATTTATGCTCTAAAATATTAGAAAATGCGTAGGGTGCATGTAATCATCATTAGGAATACAAAGATTCTAACCAATCCCTCATTGGATGTCCCTAGGAAAAGTGCAGTGCCAGTGGCGCTGCGCATAGAGAAAAAATTTATGTGTCAAAAATTGCCAAATTCTACTAAAGGAAAAAATTCTTCAAAACTTGCTCAAAATTGTGGAGAACACCACCATAAAGTGTCTTGTGTAGCCAAGGAATCTTTAGCAAGAAAACTAAGTCTATCATCATCCTTTTTTCCTTTGAGTGCTTGTTTTAACCTTCTTTTCATTTACTTGACCCTTATGTTGCAAATCTTGTTTCGCGTCCTGTAGTGGCCAGCCATGTGCCAGATGATTCAATTGTCCTTGTTGTCCTTTTGTAGCAACTTATCCAAATGAAAATTGACCTTGTCAAGCCAAATTTCTCTATCCTCCTCAATTTCCTTCTCAATTCTTTGTTTTGTAGTCAAGGTAGCTGGTGTTTCTTCCTCTTGCATTACTGACTTGCACTTGTTACTTTGCCTCTTTTCTTTGAGAAGTTCTAGCTCAATGAGGACTTGTTTGTCACTTAGCTGCTTGTTCTCTTGCTCATGGTATGAAATGACATACTTAGCTCTCACCAATTTGTCCATCACTGTTTGGATTTGTGCATATTTTTCCCTTATGGTTATGTTTTCATTTTTGCCTTATCTTGGGCCTCCAAGTCAACAATCTCAATGCCATGATGGATGTGTGGACGTTCTGGTTCATCATCTTCCATAAAATCCAAATTCATTTCCTCTTTATCATCAAGGCTTTCCTCCAACACCTTTTCTTTCCCTTTATGCAGTTGTTTCACCTGTTGTACCTATTATGTCGATGAAGAAGGCAAATCCCCTTCCACATTTTGTGGAGCAAGTACTTTCCTATGAGATGATGAAGAAGGCAAGGCCCCTTCCAAAACAAGTGGAGTAAACACTTGCCTATCTATTGAAAACAACTTTCTAGCCCCTCTTTGATATGTCTTGTAGGCCTCTGGCTCCTCAACAACTTTAGTCTCTTTAACCTTCTCATATTTATTTACTTTGGCACTGCTAGAAGGCCTTTTTGCTTCTTGAGGCACCAATGGAGGAATCTGAGGACCATTGAAGATGTCATTAGCAATAAATGTATCCCAGGAGATGTTGAGGAGGTTGAGATGATCTAGCACAATCATCTTAATCAGGGAATAGTGATAGATACTATTCATCTGCTCGGGGCATGGCTTTTTCTGTACAATGTAGGTCATCTTCTCAATGTTCCTGAATAAGAAATAAGGGATGATCAACATTTTCACCCTTGTGAAGTGCATAATAAGTCTAATGTGATAGGTGTACAATCTAGAAAATCTACCCTCACATGTAAAATACTTCATAATGATCCTCATCATAGGGACATACTTGTCTTCAAGGAACTTGAAAGGAAAGGTCCTCTTCTTTTCATTTTTGTACCTCGATTTCATGTATGACTCATAGTAGTGCTCATCAAAATCTTGTGCCTTATACCATTTTTCCCCCACATTTGGAATCCTTGTGGCATTGACAATGATAAAATATGAAACTATAAATGTCGCCCTGGCAAAAGTTACTTTGTTATAATGGAGATTGGTTACAAAAAGCCAAGTTAGCTTGAGATGATGTTGAACTCTTTCTAGCTACTCACAGAAATCATAACACCCTAGATGTCTGAAACATGTGACATTCATATGAGAAGCCTGTAACTCTCTGATGTTTGGTAGTTCCTCCCTAATAATTCTACCTTCTTTATGTGGTTTTCTCTGATGTCGAGGTTCATCTCCCAAACTTTCACTGCCACTGTTTTCCTCCTCCTCATAATCCCTATCCTCTTTGTCCATGTTTGTTGAATTTTGAAGTTGTGTAACCCTAGAGAAGGTAATGAAGGAGTGAGTATTGGTGATTATGGATAGGGGAAGGGGATATGAACTTATGTAAAGTAGGATGGAATATATATGATATGAGAGTGAGAAGGAGTGTATTTTTTCTTGGTAAGGACTCTTTAGCAAATAAGATTTTAGGATCTTGCTTTGGGGATTAGGGAATAAGGGATATGGAGGGATTTATAGGAGGGAAAGGTTCAAGGACTAAGTGGAGGGATGTGGTTGAGGGAATTAGGGTTTAAGGAAAAGGTGAAGGGATTTGTAAGCAATCTAGGGTTTGAGTTTTGAAATAGTAAACCAACTTCAAAATGATGAATTGAATGCCAAGAGGATAGCTCAAAGATTACAATTATTTGTTTATAATCTATAGAAGGCAAATAATACATTTTGAGTGGCTGATAGGGTGTTTTGGCACTTGCTAGCCCTATGCGCACTGCCACCTACATGTGTGCAACGCTCTGGCTCTATGTGCAATGCCGTTCAAATTTGCACTAAAGAAACTGCCCTATGTGCAGCGCTCTGTCCCTATGCACAGTGATCCAGGTGGATATTGGTGGCCACCCGCCAAGTCCGCTTGGACCCCCATCATTGTTTCTTTTAGTTTTTCAGCTTCCTTAATTGTAGCACAATTTACTATTTTTAGCAATTTTTTGCGTCCTAAACTTCCTGTTATCACTCAAGTTTTCCTAGAAGTTGTGTAAGAGGAAATTATACCCGAGGTAACCACAAACCAACCTTTTAGATGCAGAATCTAGCCACTCTGCATCCAGAGAGGGCTCTCTCT